>PISW01007729.1:0-84742 GCA_004023785.1 Mungos mungo
AAAAAAAAAAAAAAAAAAAAAAAAAAAAAAAAGAAAAGAAAAGGTTTCAACCTAACATAGCAGGACATACATGTGCATATACACATGCACATATGCAAATACACATATGCATATTCTCACAGACCACATACAAGTTGAATATAGTTTCTGACTTCAGGGTGTATTGCCTCAAACAGAACCAGATATGTTACAATAGCTTATAACTATGATAATTTCAATGCAAAGAAGAACCCCAAAAACTTTCTGTGGGACATGTGTATATATTTTTTAATAATACATCTTAATATTAAATTACATTGAAAATATGTGAATATATAAATTTAAAGGACAGCTTTAAATGATAACTTCTAAATAGCCTGAAAATATATACTTTTCAATTTTTGCAAATCTTCAAACAAAATGCATTTTGATTACTCCCCTCTTCCTTGACAACTGTATTAAAGTATATTGATAAAAAGTTGTTTTTTATTTTTATTTTTTGTTTTGTATTTTAATTCCAGTATAGTTAACATACAGTGCTAATTTAGTTACATGTGTACAATATAGTCCAATATTCAACAATTCTATACATTACTCAGAGTTCATCTTGATAAGAGTACTCTTTAACCTCCATCATCTATTTCACCTGTCTCCTCCCCACCTCACCCCGATAACCATCTGTTTGTTCTCTATAGTTAAAACGTCTATTTCTTCATTTCTCTGTCTCTCTTTCTCTCTGTCTCTCACCTCTCTCTTCCTCTTTTTCTTAGTTCTTTGCTCATTTGTTTTGTTACTTAAATTTCACATGAGTAAAATTATATGTATTTTCTTTCTCTCACTGACTTATTTCACCTAGAATCATACTCTCTAACTCCATCCACATCACAGAAAATGGCAAAATTCCATTTCTTTTTATGACTGAATAATATTCCATTGTGTGTGTGTACATATACCACTTCTTTACTCATCTATCTATCAATGGACACTTAAGCTGTTTCCATTTTGGCTGCTCTAAATAATCCAACAATAGTGGGCTACATGTATCCCTTTGAATTTGTGCTTTTGAATCGGGGGTAAATACCCAATAGTGCAATTACTGGATCATAGGGTACTTTTATGTTTAACTTTTTGAGGACCCTCCATACTGTTGTCCAGAGTGGCTGCACCAGTTTGCATTCCCATCAATAGTGTACAAGAGTCCACTTTCTCCACATCCTCACCAACACTTGTTGTTTCTCCTGTTGTTGATTTTAGCCATTCTGATAGGTATGGAGTGATATTTCATTGTAGTTTTGATTTTCATGTCCCTGATGATGAGAGATATTGAGCATCTTGTCATGTGTCTGTTGGTCACCTGGATGTCTTCTTTGGAAAAATGTCTGCTTATGTATTCCACCCATTTTGTAAATGGATTATTTGTTTTTTGGTTATTGAATTCTATCAGGTTTTTAAAAAGATTTTGGAATACTAACCCTAAACAGCTGGGATTTTTTAAATTATAACAGAGATTTTTGTTCATTTCGGGCAGACAAGGCTTATTTCATTGTTTTAAATGTTTACTTTTGAGAGAGAAGAGCAAGGAGGGGGTGGAGCTCATGAGTGCGAGAGGAGCAGAGAGAGAGGGAGAGAGAGGATCTGAAACAGGCTGCGTGCTGACAGTAGAGAGCCCAACATGGGGTTTGAATTCATGGACTAGAGGCTCATGACCAGAGCCAAAGCCAGATGTTCAACCCACTGAGCCACCTGGCACTCCAATTTATTTTATTTTTTAAGGAAACCTCAGAATGTCTGCAGGTGCCCTGTAAGTCTCAGGAAACATCACACACCCACTGACTGCTTTCTAAACAGATTCTTACAAAAGTGAAAAAGCAGCTAAACCTTACACAAAATGAGTATGTTTTACACTAGCTAAGATAGGAATCAAGTACAAAACTTATGAAACCATTTCCCTGTATTACTAATAATAGTGCTCCTTTATACCCATTTGATTTTTTTTAGATCATTTTCCTTACTGCTATTGTTTTGAATTAAATGGAAAGCACTCATGAAAATGAGGGCTATATGTTTTCCATGCCTGTGTATCACATGGCTGATCATGCCAGCATCGCTCCTGTCTGTAGAGACTCCTAGAATGATTTTTTCAGTCACTTCACATCAAGAATCCATGTCCAGTCAGTTCCTCCTTGTGGCATTCAAGTCCATACTTTTCATAAGACTGTGTGGACTTCATGATCTCTTACCTAATTTTGATTCTCTTTCTTGCTCCCAGCCTTTCACATATGCTCTTTCTTCTTCACATATGCTGACTCCTTTTTATTTCTAACCCTGATAACTCTCTAGCCCCTCATATAAGCTGGATTAAACTCTCAAATTTGGTCTAGATTGCAAATGGGCATGAATCTAGCTAGATCAGGCTCAGCAAAATTACTTTCTGTGTGTTTTTGCAATAATTAACAAGCTAAGTTCCCAAATGATGAATGAAACAAGGACACAAAGGAAGAGACTATCACCCTATGTTCTCTCAGGAAGCTATGACTTTCAGACATTTGGTTGGTAAGATAATTAAAGTAAACAGAGTAAAAACTGTTTTTTAAAAATCCCAGATGACTTATATGATCCATTAAAATGCGTCATTTATTTGCTTCCACAGAGAGAACTTCATTGAATCCCTAAACAATTGTAACTAATTATTCCTTATAATGAAATGTTTAACTGTCCACTTTACCTACCCTACTCTAAATCTAATAAGCAGGGGGTAAAGGGGCTTACATTTTTATCTGACAGAGTGTCTAGCATTAGTAGGCACTCAACAATTATTTTTTTTTGTATCCTGAATATTTCTCATGTGCTATGTATCAAGTTGTTCATGGAAAATGAATAGAGAGTAAGAGAGACAATATCTTGACAAAATCCTATCTTCTATCAATTAAAAAAAAATGAATCATCTTTTAGGAAATAACTGATGAGCACAAATCTTTTAATGGACTTCTCAACTTCAGTAATAGAAGGTGGAAGACAGAGGGAGAACATCTATAGATTCTGAGAAGTTCAGACTGTTATTCAACTCTCATGTCCCCAAACAAAATACCAAACACATCAGGCCAAAGAAAGGTTGTGAACAACAACCAAAATTAAAAGTATTTACCTTTTAGGTATCTGTTAGAAGGATATAATCAAAGAGTATTCTTAATGAAAATATATTTGAATTAATAACATGGATTTAAACCGGAAAGTTAAAAGGAGAGGGGAAACCATGGTAGGGATCAGTGAGTCTTGAAATGAATTTAGTTTACAGTAAATGGATGAATGTGCAACATAAGTGAAAAGCACAATTTTCATGATGGAAAAAACATACAGAAAAGAAAAACTAACAAATACCCTGAAACTAAACTAAGCTAAAGTAAACTAAACCAAACTAAACTAAAACAAAATAAACCATCCCAGCACAAAACAATCAATCGAAGGAAGGGCTCTGGGAGGTGGATGAGATCATTAAACTTTATTTCCCTAAGGGGAAAAATTGTCTTATTTCACAGCATTGCCCCCAATAATTTTTTCTCCTCATTAGACATGCATGTACTTCATTGCTTAGTATGTGAGCAGAGCATTCTTGACAGAGACAATAAAACTAAATAGTAGGCACCACTTTGGCTGTTGAAAGGTTGTCAGATGATGGTGGGAAAAACACATTTTTAAATAGAGAATGGAAAAATGCTCAGGAAGCTGTGAACTTTAGAAGTGACTTTATGCATGCCAAAGGGAGACCAGGAAGACAGATGTTTTCTGGAAAGGGATCCATATGAAGTGGGGAAGGGGAGTAAGTTGTTAATAGGATTGAGTTTATTGTTTTAGGTTAAGTCTTAGCTCTCTGCTGTTTCCGGGAAGCGTGGCCATCAGAGAGGCACCACCAGCTGCCACCGCAGACTCCTGAAGCTACTGTGGAATAGCAAATAGCTCGAATGTCCCTGAAATGGTGCCAATTTGTGTCTCTCTCCCCCCACTTCACACGTGCATAAGTACACACGCACGCACACACACACACACACCCTCAAACACACACACTCACACTGAGAACAGATTTACTGCACTTTTTTTAATTGAAAGGATGCAAATGTGTCTTTTTCTTACTATATCAAAATTGAATATGTATCTGCATGAGAAAAAAATATCACTCTTTTTAGACAGATAAACTGAAACCCATCTCTTGGAGAGAAAGGATTTAGGTCTCAATGCCCTGCTGCAAACACAGTCATTAGAATACAAGGATAATTAAGCAGTTTTCAAATCCAATGGGAAAGAGTGGGATCAAATGTACCCCCAGCTGGCATGGGGAGCTGGGAACTGGCATCTGTGGTTTATAATTCCAACCCTTATGCTGTAAGGCAAAATTCTCATACTCTATTAGGGTCTATTTTCAATTGATCATTGTCTCTTTCAGTTGTTTCACTTAAAAGCCTTGTAATTAACCTTTACCTAGAGGTTTCATTTGCAGAAATGGATGGCTTATTTTTGGCTGTATTGTTTGAGGAGCAGAATGAGATCAATATAATCAATAAGATTAAAATAGAATGTATTCAAAATGTTCAAAGCAATTGGACACATTTGATGTATCTTAGCATATTAAAGATGAGATTGGGGAAATAAGTTAATTTCAATTTATAATAATAATGAAAGAGCAAACTAAATGAAAAACAAGCTGCCCAAGGGGAAAAAATCTTCCAGGGCTTTCTTTTGCCTCACTAAATTGAGTTGACAACTGTGCTGGGATTTCTAGTCCACTTGTTATCACTACCATCACTATCGCTGGGTCACCTTGTCATACATCACATTAGTTACATGCATTTTTGTAGAAACTGCAATAATCAGTGTATATCCAGACAGGTTTCACTGTCATCTCTCCAAAATATTATTGATCAAATGGAATCAACTCAATGTATTAGCCAAGATTAGAACCTTCAAAACTCAATCAGATGTTTAAACACACACACACACACACACACACACACACACACACACACACATACTTGATGTTTCTAAACAAATTGAGATTTAAAAAATAGCAACGTTTTCATACGGTCAAATTCATTTACCTTTTTTCTCTTGTTCCTTCCTTTATGACTTTGGGAAAAGTTGGAATCAGAAACAACAAATCACTCAACAAATAAATTTCATGAACCAATGTTATACCAATTCATGAGTTTTGCCAAATATTCTTCTCCTGTTTGTCATTTGTATGATAGCATTAAGGATGATGCAGTGGGGAGAGGAAAAGGAAGTAATATAAATGGGGGAAAATGAAGTTCTGTATGTAATTTACAAATAACTAGGCAAATAAAGAAGAAATTTCCTTACTCTTCATCATATGTGTGTATATATATGTATATATTTAATCAAATGTCACATATATATATATATATACCATTTCTCTTAATTTATAAAATAAATGCTACAGATGCAAAACAAAGGAAAAGAAAGAATTAGAGTGCACCTGCTATTAGAATGAACTGGTTTTGCGTTATTAATAGAACCAAACAGTTTTCACTAGTACCACTCCCATGTCGCAATGTGTTGACACATTATGTATTTTCTAACACATTTGGAATGCTAGGTTTCCCTTGTGAATCTCAGTATCTCAGAGGATGAAAACAAAATCTGAACGCTGTCAGAAACTTCCAAATCTTCTCTAATTTAGAGACTCAATGGACTGCCCAATTGCCTTGAGATATTCATTATGTGAGAAGATATAAACCTTTTTCAAGTTTTTACTTATTTAATTACTTAACTTTCACTTTTGGCATTTCATCTTCTGTTATTGTATTGGTCACTCTTCTTGTTTGCTAGCTCACATAACTAAAATAAATAACAGGAAACAAAACTTTAAAAAAAACAGTGAAATTATTTTTTCATTTATTTATTTTTTAATTTTAGAGAGAGTGTGCAAGTGGGGGAGAGGAGGAGAGGGAGATAGAGAAAGAGAGAAAGAATCTTAAGCAGGCACCATGCACAGCACAAGCCCGACAAGGAACTTTATCTCACACCCTGGGATCATGACAAGAGCTGAAATCAAGAATCAAATGCTCAACTGACTGAGCCACTGTCATGCCCCAAAAATACTGAAATTATTTAAAAAATAAATTATATTATAAGTTATTACATTTATCACCGCTTTTACCTTTTGTGAACTTGTCTCCTACATTATATATCTCTGTGCATACATATAGAGAGAAAGTTAATACTGCCTATATCATTAAATATTCTTTGAACACCTGATTCTCAATAACTACACCAGTATTTGGATTTAATAATTAACTTCAGTTAGATATTTGAATTGCTTCTACCTTTTTGCAATCAGAGTTACCAAGTACATCCACAAATATAAAATACTTTCTCCATTTATTATTATTTCTTTAGTAGAGGTCACTACAAAAGAAATAACATGGTCTACGTACTGAATTTTTTACTGTGTATGCCCTAATTTACTGTAGAGAAAAACAATATACCAAAGAGGAAAAAACACAAAAGTGCATGCATTAGGGATTTTATACCCACTTCCATTGTTTAGCAGCCCTGTCAACTTTGGAAATTTACTTAAACTATTAAAAAAATTTTTTTAATATTTACTTATCTTTGAGAGAGAGAGACAGAGACAGAGACAAATGAGTGTGAGAGGGGCAGAGAGAAAGGGAAACACAGAATCTGAAACAGGCTCTAGGCTCTGAGCTGTCAGCCCGGAGCCCAATGTAGAGCTCAAACTCATGAGCTGTGAAATCATGACCTGAGCTGAACTCAAGACACTTAATTGACTGAGTCACCCAGGCGCCCCAACGAAGGATTTTAATTATGGTTTCCTTGTCTAGCCCAGGAAGAATATAAACTCTACTGTAGAAATTACTTGACATGTCATATATAAATGATTACCATAATGTCTGGCAAAATGTTGTGTTTATAACTGGTAAATATTATAATTGAAACCTACAAACCCACTGCATTATGTTTGGGAACACTTCCTCCAGAACAGACAGCTTGAAAATGAATACTGGCTCTTCTACTCCTTCGATTATAAAAACTTAAACAAGTTTTTAATCTCTCTGTGTCTCTACTTAATAATAATAATAATAATAATAATAATAATAATAATAGTACCTATTTCAAAAGGGTGTTATGAGGATTAATTGGTGGTACAATATAACTGAAGTCCTAGAAAATGCCCTGCACTTATATTTGTTCAATAAATATGTGCTATTACTTTGTTTTTAATACTGCCATGTTCACTTGTCATCCACTTAAAGACATATCTTATTTTTTAAAAAATAAAATATACTTTTTTGTGCAAATGCCTTAGTTATGAAAGGGTTACTGTTGTATTGAATTTCTTTGATTCGTATTCTTAGAATGGACTAATTCTATACATTTTTTTCCTAGGAGATGGTAATTAAAATGTTTATGTATATGGATTCTAACCCTTTGCCTTTCATATTTTCTTGTAATTTTTCCCTAGTTTCATATGTTAATAATGTTGATGGTTTATTGTCATATTTCCTTTTAGATTGCCAAATCCAGGAAGTATCTTTTAATATTGCATTTCTTTTTTACAGGCAAGTGGGAGTTTGTTGATGTTCAGTTTAGAAAGAGTTTACTTATTTTTAATATAAGTCCAAACATTATAATTTGTAATTTCTTTGGTTATATTGATCTCTTTAGTGTTCTTCGTGCACTTTATGTATTTATTATTTTGACACTGTATGCTTTGGACTGAATGTTTGTGTCCCCCCCCCCCAAATTTATGTTGCATCCCTAAACTTCATACCGAGGTGGGGCCTTTGGAAAGTAATTTATTCATGAGAGTGGAGCCCTCAGAATGGGATTAGCATTCCTACAAGAAAAGACAGGAGAAAAATAAACTCTCCATCATGCAAGGATCCACCAAGAAGATGTTTATCTCTTAACCATGAAGAAGTTCCTTGCTAGAAACCAAATTGGTTGGCACCTTAATCTTGGTATTTCCAGACTCCTGAATTATGAGAAATAAATATTGTGTAAGCCATACAGTTTATGGCATTTGTTAATGCAACTTGAGCTGACTAAGTAACTGGGGAAAGCTTCATATAGAATTTATATTACAAAGAGTCAAGTTGTATGGAACCACAAAAGACCCTGAATAGCCAATGCAACCTTTAAAAAGAAAAGCAGGGGCACCTGGGTGGCTCAGTTGGTTGAGTATCTGACTTCACAGGTGATCTCACAGTTCACAGGTTCAAGCCCCACATTGAGCTCTGTGTTGACAGCTCAGAGCCTGGAGCCTGCATCAGATTCTGTGTCTCCCCTTCTCTCTGCACCTCCCCCACTCACACTCTGTATCTCTCCCTCTCTTTCTCTCTGAAAAATAAACACTAAAAAAAATTATAAAGAAAAACAGTAAGCATCACAATTCTGACTTCAAGTTATATTACAAAGCTGCAGTAATCAAAACAGTTGAGTACTGACACAGAAATAGATGTATAGACCAGTAGAACAAAATAAAAAACCTAGAAATGAACCCGCAACTCCATGGCCAATTAATCGTGGACAAAGCAGGAAAGAGTACCCACTGGGAAAAAGACAGTCTTTTCAATAAACAGTATAGGGAAAACTGGATAGCAGCTTGAAAAAGAATGAAACTGGACCATTTTCTTACACCATAAATAAATTCAAAATGCTTGAAAGACCTCAATTTGATACCTGAAGCCATAAAAACCCTAGAGAACATAGGCAGCATCTTTTTAACATCAGCCATAGCAACATCTTTCTAGATATGCCTCTGAGGCAGGGGAAACAAAAGTAAAAATAAACTATTGGGACAAGAGCAAAATAAAAAGCTTCTGCACAGCAAAAGAAACCATCAACAGAACTAAAAGGCAACTATGAAATAGGAGAAGATATTTGCAAAATGACATGTCTGACAAAGGGTTAGTATCCAAAAATCTATAAAGAACGTATCAAACTCAACACCCCAAAACCAAATAATCCAATGAAGACATGGGAAGAAGATATGAACAGACATTTTTCAAAAAAAGACATACATGGCTAATGGACACATAAAAAGATGCTCAACATCACTCCTCATCAGGGAAATGCACACCTGTCAGAATGGCTAAATCAATAACACAAAGAAAAAGTTTGGTGATGTTGTGGAGAAAGGGGAGCCTTCTTGCACTTTTGGTGGGGATGCAAACTGGTGCCCACTTGACAAGAGTGTGGAGATTCTTCAAAAAGCTAGAAATAGAACCACCCTATGCTCCAGCAATTGTACTACAAGGTATTTACCCAAAGATACAAAAACACTAATTTAAAAGGGTACACACACCCTGATCTATAGCAGCAAGCAGCATTATCTACCATAGCCAAATTATGGAAACGCCCCAATTTTTCATCAACCGATGAAAGGATGAAGCACTGTATTTCAATATATATATAAACAATGAAATATTATTCATCCATAAAGAAGGAATGAAATCTTGCTATTGACAATGACATGCATGGAGCTAGAGAGCACATACTAAGTGAAATCAGTTAGCGGGGGAAAGACAAATACCATATGATTTCACTCATATATGGAATTTAAGAAATAAAACAAAAAGTAAAGAATGAAAAAAGGGGGTCTATCAGAAACAGAGTCATAATTATAGAGAACAAAGTGATAGTTACCAGAAGAGAGGTGGGTGGTGGGTTGGTGAAATGGGTGATGGAAATTAAGCAGTGCACTTGTGATAAGTACCAGGTATTGTATGGAAGTGTTGAATCACTATATTGTAACTTGGAACTAATTTTACGCTGTATATTAACTAACTGGAACTTTTACAAACTTTAAAAAAGTCTATTTAACAGAAGCGACTTCTAAATAGTTATCTTCCTCTCATATTTGTGATGATTTCTAAATTATATTAGCCTATCTAATTCATTCCATTGATTTCTCATAATTTTAACAGTGCCATGCTATTTTGATTTTGTGGCTTCTGTGTTTTTATACTAGAGAAGTCTCATAATTTATACCTCCGTTCTAAAGCATTTAAGCTATCATACTCATTTTTATTAGAATTTAGAAATAGGTATGTGTATAAAAACATGGTAACTGTTGTAATCTCAATACCTATTTTTTCTATGTAATAATATTTGTATATATTTTTTAATTTTGGAGAGCAGTATATTTAAAATCTTATTGGTAAAATTGAAAGTTATCAAACTTCCACAAATCTTTAAAAAATTATAGTATGGCTTAAATTACTGGATTAATGTTATTTGATTATCATTTGATTCGCAATTTGAAGAATATGTTAATAATTTACTATAAAAATCAGATTACTTAGTCAGCAAAGCAGAGTAATTTTACCTTTCAATCAGTATTATGAAAGACCCTGTTGGAGGATATTTGTATACAAAGGGTTAAAGCTCTATGTACCTTTGATCCACCTGGGCAGATTGCTAACTCATGTGATTAGCCTTAGCAGAAGTGATAAAAGCAAAAAGAAAACTTCAAATTTACCTAATCTTGGATAATGAGAGGTGCATAAGTTTTGAAAAAGAAAAATCACCTGCACTTTCTTGCTATCATTAAAGGCAAGTAATTTAGTGGTCTCAAAATCTCTAAATAATTATCACTTATCCACTTTACCTAGGAAGAAACATACAAGAGAGTACTACATAGATATAAAATGATTTTAAGGTTATTCTTAGATCATCTCATCCACAATGTTTTAAAAAACATAATCAACATATAAGACTTTTCTTCTAATTAGTGCTAATTTCTCACTGAGAAAATATATAAAACAATTATCTGCATAATGTCTCTGGTTTAATATATGATAATATTTAATGAGGAAAGTGTATTCACTCAACATTCATGAAACACCAATTTTCTTTAAATATTAATAAATGCAACTTCAAATACACTAACTTATAGCAAACATAATCATGTTATGTTATTATTTATGTTATTTCAAAATACATAAACTATGTACATCCAGCGTAACTTAATTAAAAACAGTGATCATGCCATTATTTTTAAATAAATGAAATAGTTAAACTAGGGATAAATTTCCTACAGAAATAAAAAGTACATATGGTCTTAATCATGAAATAAAATTATTAAATTTTAATTCCATCTTTTCATAGTTTTAAAAACCTAAAGCCTATTTAATCTTATACATTTATTCCAGAAAATTGATAATCACTTAGCTAGAAAAACTAAATATGTCAGAAAAAAATTAAATATGTCAGATGAACATAGTCCAAAACTTTCTTCTAATTTTCATTTCAATATCAGGATTATCAATCTGAAATTTTAAAGATGACATTTAATTTTCTGCATAACCATTTGCCAAACAAAAAAATAATTCTCTATGAGTCTTAATATTAGAGAATTTTATAAGAATAGTTAAAATCATAGCTCACTGAATATCTAGGATTTTTGTTTTTGCTATCAGTCTATGAATAATGTTATGATGTTGTCCAAAATAAGGTTAACAGAGGGAAATATATAGTTTCAAAAAAAATACCACAATACATAATGTTCTTAGATATTGTTTAGCTCTATGGATTTCAAAAGTAGATATATTTACACATACAGTGGGACAATTTGAATATATGATAGGCTTAAGTGGATTATGGCAATATACATATTTTCTTTTAAAAAATATTTTAAGTTTATTTATTTAGTAAGTGGGGTAGGGATTGCGAGAGATGGGAGAGAGAGAATCCCAAGTAGTTTCCTCACTATGAGTGCAGAGCCCTATCAGGGCTTGAACTCGCAAAATGTGAAAACATGACTAGACCCCAAATCAAGAGTCAGATGTTTAACCGACTGAGCCACCCAGGTGTCCCAAATATGTAAGATTTTTCAATCAAGATTAAGTGCCAAGACCACATATTAAAGACAATCCCAAATATATACATGCATACAGACATACATACACAGATACCCCTCTCATAATAGTTTCAATTAATAACTCAAGATTTAGAAAATGATTTGCTGAGTTTACCTATTACATAACCACTTCCATAAACCATAATCAGAATCTAAATATAAATTAGACTATGGGGATGACGCTTCAAGCTTCTGGCCTCAGTCATCAGACAACAGAGAGGAGAAAAAAGTTTCCCTCTGTGATAAACCATTCTCCTGAAAGCACAGTAGCAAAACAAGACTCCCTACTCTAAAAACAGGCATCAGGAATAGAACCTGTTGCTGAGAAGTAAATGGAACATACTGCTGATCATCACTCCCGGAGGCTATGAATGATCTGGAGGTTCTGGAACACGCGGTGATTGAAGCAAATGACCGTGACTGCCCAGCGATTGACTCTACAACATCCACTATCACCAAGTGACAGGGTCCCCAACCTGCTTTTGCATTTCCAGGAATTGGAGTTGGTTGAAGTCATTGTCAATACTTTTAGACAGAGAAAGTAAAACACAGAGAAACAGAGATGCAAAAGGGAAACTTAATTACATCTCAAATGAGTCACAAACACAAATGCAAATGAGCACATACAATGTCATGAAAATAACTTAGTCGATACAATTTATTCCAAATTAAATTAAGTAATGACATTAATTTTAATCTTCAAAAAGAAATGGATGGATAATTTCCAAAAAAACATAATATCAATAAAAATTATGAAACAAACAGGTAAAAATTAAAGATACATGTGTATAATATGTACATGTATACAGAATGAATACAGAAGTAAAAGATGTTAGTGTGTGTGTGTGTGTGTGTGTGTGTGTGTGTGTTTAAAAGAAAATTAAGGGCTATAAGATAAATGTAACAAAAATTTAAAAGACTGAACAGAGGGAGTAGCAATATTTCAGCAGAAATACCTATAAAATTTTAAAATTAAGAAAGTATATGAGTTCTCAAATTGAAGGAATACTCTAATTCACTCTAATACACTCATATTTTTCTATAAGCCCTAGACTGAGTCAAAGAAAAGTTTAAAATTATTATACAGAAATATCAAAATAGTGAGAGCCAGACAAGTGCCCCAAATCTTCTGCAGTAAGGAAGTAGACCAGATATCCTAAAACATTTTAAAAATCACAATCAGTACCATGTTGCAACCTATTCTGCTGTTTGCTTAAATCAGTGGATTCCATATTCCCACATTCAGAACAACGAGGTTCTGAATACATTAAACATGAGAATTAAATTTGTCAAAGACCATTGCATCTGAACACAGTTACCATTAGATAGTGAAAGTGAGTCTGTTAGTGGCCCTGCCAGTTGAAATTTATCCTGTTCAAGGAAGAGGAAAATGTAGTTGGAAAAAAAAGAAAGTTCAATCTGAAAGAAAAAAAAATACTCATTGTAATTTGTCAAGCCACATCCTTAAGGTATCTACATTACTCTTTTTTATTATACTTCAAAAACTAGGCATACTTCAAGAATGTGATCACTAGTTAGGACCACTGGAAGAATATTTATAAGGAGAGAAGTAACAAACTCAAGAGTTAATAATGCCCATGTGTCCTGAAGGAGTTAATGTAACTTCCAAAGAAAATTAACTTTACAGAAGACAGTAAGGCTTTAAGAGCTTCTGACTTTCCTTTCTATCCTGATGAAGTCAAAACATTCCATTAATGTTAACATTTACCTCATATTAGAGCAAGGTCACATTATTTGGTTCTAGACAAGGGGAGAAAAAGGAAGCAAATACAACAAAGAAATCACGAAGTAACTATCCTAGAGCAATTTGTCTCAAATATGTAATGTGCATCTTAACTCTCCTCTTTGTATGGATCTATCCCCTTTGAAGATATATAAGATATATTATATATATATATATATATGATATTAAAATTAGGATATGTCCTGCTGAAGCGAACACTATGATATTGAAATTAGATTTAAAAAATCTTTAATGTATAAATAATTGTAAAATCATATATTAGACTTGTTATCAATTATATTCAAGTGTGGTATGGTTCATTCAATGGGAAGAGAAAGGAGAATTTTTTAGAAATCCACAGCTTATATCCTGATACTTAAACTGCTGACAGGACGAAAAATATACCTGGGAACATCACTTAGTACAGCTGGCAAGTCAAGGGAACAGATATTTAAGTAGTAAATAGTGAAAGGTCACACACTGGTGATTACACACACATATGCTGGAAACCAGTGGGGTGTCAGGGGGAAACATAAAGTTCAGTGGAGCTAATGCCACAAAGAATCTATATACAAGCATATTATTTAGCATAGATGATCAACACAAAATATTTTCTGATCTCTGTCTTGAATTGATCTATCCTCATAAGCAGTAAAATAAAATGTAAAGAAACAGAAGGGGCATTTCCCAATATGATATTATTTATAATAGACAAAGGTCACCTTACACTTAAGCTATACACGTTTAACTTGTTCTGTGACATAGAGGGATATTTTTCACATATGTAAGTATTTACATAATAAATATGCTGTTTGAAGTCCATAAGCTTGCAGCCTTTTTAGTTAACCTGGGGAAAATATGGATTCTATCTAAGTTTTTCCCTGTAAACTGATCAAATCCACAACTGAAAAGAGACAATAAGGAGCAGAAAGAGGCAGAGAGAGAGCTGGGAAAACAGTAAAAAGGTTATCATGATGATTCCCAGTGCAGGGACAGATAAGGCTTCTGAAGAAAAGGTGCTCAACGATCAATGTGGTGCCCGCAAGTGGTGTTTCCATAGTCACATCAAGAGCTGAGTTATTTGTCCCTTACATAAAGATTCTCATATATACACAAATCTTGTCTTATACTTTGTATATAATATTCTGTATCTGCAGAGTATATTATTGATACTGTTTGCAAAGCTTTGCAACAAAAACAGAATAGAATTATTTTTAACTAGAAGACAGCCTACCCTGAAGCAGGACTATTATCATCTTCTGGGATCTATATTCTACATTTACACTCCATCGCTGAGCAAAATCCTACACCAGCTTATGTGACGTCAATGGAAGAATCGTTAAACCATTGGCAGTAGCTCCAGAGGGATGCTGGCCCCCTCTGAGCATAACATATACGCCTCCACCACAGAACTGATTCTCCCAGTCAATTCATTCTTCCGGTACATGTGCTCCTCATTGCTACTGTGGATCATTTACTGGATCAGCAGCGGAAGATCTAGGACAAGTCTCTACTGAGACTGTTGCTATTGTTACTGCTCTATGGGCAAACAGACAAATACAGGCAATCCCTGGTTATCCCAGCTGATGGACTCAAAGTACACTTCATTTTGGGGTTAGTGCATTATGAACTTAAATGCTTTTGAATATGTGTTGAATGATAAATGATTAGTGAATGTATCTGAACTCCTTTGGTTCAGAAATAAGGTTCTTGGGGCACCTGGGTGGCTCAGTCGGTTAGGCGTCTGGCTTGGGTTCAGGTCATGATCTCACAGTTCGTGAGTTCAAGCCCGGCGTTGGGCTCTGTGCTGACAGCTAGCTCAGAGCCTGGAGCCTGCTTCCGATTCTGTATCTCCCACTCTCTCTCTGACCCTCCCTGCTCACGCTGTCTCTCTCTGTCTCTCAAAACTTAAAAAAAAACACACACACATTAAAAAAGGAAAAGACAGAAGGTTCTTGTTAGACCTTTTATGTTTTCTCACACTTCCTGAATTTGGATTATGCTCACATTTTTGTTGTTGTTCTATGTCCTTCCATACTCTTCTGCCTCAACTCCACTTATTTTTAAGCTGGCAAAGAGTTTTTACAATAAATAAATCTGTGGTCCTGTGTCAGAGACTGTTAATGCATTAGTAGAAACCACTGGTCTTTGTTACTCTCCTTTCCTACGCATAATAGGCATTCATTTTAAGGAGAAGCTTATAAGTCCTCCACCTTTGCAGTTTAACACACTGATATTGTTGTAATGACAGAGATATTGATTCAAGTATATGTGCTGGGAGGTATTTCTGTAGATAAGCCCTTATAGTGTTCCTATCTCCTCTTCCTATCCCAAGCAGATCATATCATGTTCATGGATGCATGTTCTCTACTCCCAGAAAACATGATTGGTTTCAATTATTTGCCAACCAATACTTTACAATTACGCACAAATTATGTCGAGGACAAAGGCTCCAGGTACATAGCTGAATATTTATTAGAAACAAACTTGATGGTTTCTTCAAATCGGATTCAGTCAGTGGTCTTGTCATTCATTCATTCATTTAATTTAAAAAATGCATCTCTCACCCACAAGGTATAAGTGTACCTCTAAACACTAGGTATCATCTAGTGAATAAATACGAATCCATTTTTCTAGAGGTTTCCAACCTTCTGGGGATGGTGGTGAGGGGTAGACAATAAGGTGGGGTCAAACAAATCAAAAGGGAATTTTAATAGTGTGGCAATTTCAGTGTTGCCCAATTCGTATATCATAATACATATTACACAGAGTCCAAAGTTGCCTTTGATATGAGTGCACACAGAAATTGTACTTTGATCATTAACCTCTAACATGGTTCAGAAAGCTTAAAACTACCATTTCTCCCTTGCTTTCCACATGAGATCAAATCACAAACTACAGTCAAGTCAAACTCCTATCTCTTTAATCTAGGATTTTTTTTTTCTTTTTCAGAACCAATACAGTAGTTCAAGTGCCCTGTATTGAGGCACTCGTGTGCTAGCATGGACTGTGCCTGCGCATCCCCCCCAAGTCTCCAATATGAACTATTCCATGAGGAAGGTCGAAGTGACACCAACTATCCAGTTCTGCATTGTACAACCCAGACAGAGATTGTCCCTGAGGAAGGAAGTCACTAATGGTACATTAGCCACTGGCTCCTCTGGAACTGATTCAGCCACCCACGTCTCCATTTATTTTTCATCCAAAGAGGATCAGACAATTCATTTAGTTGTCGCAATTATATATATTGTTTATATAAATTCAAGTTTATAAAAATCAGAGCAGAACAATCACAACGGTGCTTATGTCCTGAAAACTAGTTCCATCAGAAGCCAGAGCCCACATGTATTGGCTCATTTCCTTCTAAGTTCCAGTCATAAAAATTGTAGCTGAATTATATTGGTGATGTTAGTAAATCATGTTTTTCTGTTGGACATATGCAGAACCATACTGTGTTATCCCTTATTTATTTTACATTTTAAATTAAGGTACTGTCACTAATTAAATGTAAGTTCACTAAAACAGAGGCTCTGTGAGGACAGGCAGATTCATTTTTTTTTTTAATTTATTTGCTTTTGCATCCTTAGCACATAGAAAAATGTCAGGCACATGATAGGTGCTTAACATGTGTTGAATGAGCAAGTACATGTAAGTATTTTTCCCCTTCCATGAGACACAAACAATAGATTCTGAAGAAAATTCTTTCTGCACAGATTTCCACTTTCTTTCATTCTTCCCATTTACCTCAAAAGAGAAAATTAAGAACACTTTAGGAAACATGGGGTAAAATTACTATCACTATGTGTTTAGATAGCCCAGAATGTCTAAGGAGTCTTTCAGCTGTCAGTAATAAAAATCCACCTCCAAAACTTTAATATGCAGCTAAATTATTGTTTCACAAAGCTGACAAAAACCGAGTGATATATTCTTCAGACATGACTGAATAGATGCTCCTACATGTCCTCAGGGATCTGACTCCTTTTTCCCTCTATCTCTCTCTCAGTGATGTTTTCTTTTCCCCTGACTTTACTCTCCAGCAGACTTCTGCATATGGATTCAAGATGCCTGTGGCATATCCAGAGTTATATGACATTATAGCTTCAGTTTCCAGAGAAAGAAGCAGTGTGTTTCCTGATATCATTGCTCTGATAAATGTCCAAGGAGAAGTAAGACGGTCTCATAATTTACATGGAGAGCACTGAACCTGGGACTGGACTTCGAAGCTTGAGACTCCTGTTGAGTCTGTAACATTTATTCCAGCCATGAACTAGGGAGACATAAAAATATTACCAACCACTCACAGCTCACAAGATGCTGCAAACTCTCATTCTTGATTTCTTCTCTGTCACACCTTACCTCACTTTCTTTCTAGTCCCTTGTTCTCTCTCTCTCTCTGTCTCTCTCTCTGTCTCTCTCTAAAGATTGGCCTTATTTTTTTTTCCCTAAATGCATTAATGTAAATTCAGTCCTGAAAGATTTTACGCATGCTGTCCTATCTGAAATCTTCTTTCTATCTTTTTCATCCTGACCACTCCATATTTGTCTGCAACCCTCAAGTTAGTGACGACTTTCTCCTGGAAGCCACTGATGGTACTCTAGTTAAGAATACATGCTCCCTGTTAAAAAATGTGTGTGCTTCTTTTCAAAATTTGTCATCATTGTAATTACTTGTTTTGTAAATATTTGTTGACTTTTGATCCTTTTACCTGCAGGAGGACAACATTCCAGACCATCATCTTCCTTAGTGTTGCTCCAGTTTGTGAAGCACTGTCTGGCACATGGTAGGCACTATAACTATTTATTAGTGAGTCAAACAAAGAATTGGATTAATTAAGTATTGGATAACCGGCTAGTCTAAGGGGCGAACTGTTCTTCATAAAGGGCTAGACAGTAAATATTTTAGGCTCTGTAGCATATACTGTTTCTGTCAAATATTCTTTTTTGTATTTTGCTTGTTTGTCTCTGTTTGCTTTTTTTTTTTTACCATCATTTAAAATTAAAAAAAAAAAAACCACCATTTTTGTCACTAAGCTTACTAAACGAGTCACTGGCAAGACCAAGTCTGTGGTTCATAGTTTGCCCACCTCTGCATCAGTATAATTATAGTGAGATTCTAACCCCGTCCTTTTAATTTATTATTATTAGTAGTAGTAGTAGTAGTATTTTACTTTGGTTTTGTTTCTGAGGTGTGCATGCCACTTTCTACTCGACACAAATACTAATTCTGTTATTCTGTTCTCAGCAGTACCCAAGCCAGGGTCATATTGTTGTGCTTTCTTTTCAAACCTATTTGTTACCAACTTTTTCTTTCAACAAAATGCCTATGCATTTCTTCTAATCTCCTGCTACCTCTGCCACCCTCTGCCTTTTCTGTTCTTCAGCCAAGTGCACCTGCTGCCCTGGCTTCTTATTGCTGTTTCTAGTTTTTATGCTGCATCATCACCCCTTCTGCTTTCTGCAGTATAGAGTATAATATTTCAGTAGAAGGAGAAATGTTTATTTAAAATGAACTGAGTAAAACAGACATTCCTAGATTCTGACGCCAGGGAAATAGGCATGCCATCTGCCCTCCATAAGGAGCTCTTTGCCTGAGGGACATAACCGTATCACCCAGGTAAGCTCTTACTAATGTGTAAATTGTACTGCAACCTACAAATCGTGGTTGTCATTCTAGACCTTCTGTTCTTTTGCTGCCCTAAGTTCTATAGTTCATTTTCAATCCTTTTTCTCCCTATACTGTATACACTTTGATATCTCTTCCCCTGGAATACAACAACCACTAGTCTTGTGAATGGGAAACTTAGGACATCTCACCCATTGTTTACTTGTGCCTTCAGCTTCTAGGTATGAATTGCAAGATTTTTTTTTTTTAAGAAAAATAATGGCCCATTTCAACTACTGTTGTTACATAATTAGAGGTAATAGGGCAAAACTCAAAGCATATATATATATATATATATATATATATATATATACACACACACACACACACACACACACACACACACATATATATGTGTATATATATGTATATATATTTTTTTAATTCCATCCCTTATGAATGTACGATTTATAAAAATAAGTGAGCATGCTATGTTTTGCAAATTTAAAAAAAGATTATCTGTCATCAACTTACTCAAAAAAGAATCAAACTGTGGCAAAAATAAATTGCTTCCCAACATTTACCATAGACAGCTGTAAACACATAGTTTAATAGCTCTTCATCCAATATGACAAATGTTATACTAAGATAAAGTTCACATACAATAAACTTGCGAGAACTTAGTTTAATAAGTTTGTATAAATGCAGACACCCGTGTAAGGATCAACACAATTAAGATGAAACATGTTTCCATCGCACTAGAAAATTCCTTTAGGCATACTTCAAACCAACCCCCATCCACTTGTAACTAAATCCTATTCTTATTTCTATCTACACAGAATTAGTTTTGCTTATTCTTGAACTTTGTATAGATTGAATCATATAATATGCATAGTATTGTTTTTGACTTTTTATCATAATGTTTTGAGATTTGTCTATATTTTGTGTTTTAAAGGCCCATTCCTTTCATTGCAGTAGATTATTGCATTATATAAATAAGGGATCATAAATGTATTCAATTAGTTCATCCATTACCCAGTTTAAAGACATTTTGTCCACTATTTAAAAAAATTAATGTTTATTTTGGAGAGGAAGAGAGTCAGAGACATAGCATGAGCAGCAGAGGGGCAGAGAGAAAGGCTGACACAGAATCTAAAGCAGGCTCCAGGCTCTGAGCTGTCAGCACAAAGCCTGCCTCAGGGCTCAAACCCACAGACTGTGAGATTATGATCTGAGCGGAAGTTGGACACTTAACCTACTGAGCCACCCAGGCACTCTTGTCCATTGTTTATTTTAACATTTATTTGTTTGTTTGTTTGTTTAAAACGAGAGAGAAACAGGGGGAGACAGAGAATTCCAAACAAGCTCCACACTATCAGTGCAGACCCCAATGTGGGGCTCATCTCTCAAACTGTGAGATAATGACCTGAGCCAAAATAAAGAATCAGACACTTAACTGACCTAGCCACCCAAATATACCAGTTTTTGTCCATTATTAATAAAGGTGCTATAAACACTCATGAGAAAGTTTTCTTTGTTGGGCCTACGTGTTTATTTCGCTTAGTTAAATACCTAGAAGGATAACGGCTGCATTATAAGGTAGGTGTATCTTTAAGTTAGAAGATATTGCCAAACCCTTTTCTGCAGCCGTGGAGCCATTTTACATTCTCATCAACAGTATTTGTGAGATTCAGTGGCTCCAGTCCTTGAAAAATGTGGTGCATACAGTGTTTTTCATTTTGCCCATTCTATTAGATAGGAGATAGTTTCATAAGTATTTCTCTGATGACTCATGATGTTGACTACTACTTACTCAGTTGCTTCTTGGCCTTTCATAGAATTTCCTTTACAGTTTTTAAGCAACTTTCTATCTATTATGTTAGTGTTGTTATTATTATTAGTCTATAGAAAGTCTTCATATATCCTGAATAGAAATATCTGGCATACATATTCTTGTCTAGCTTATTCATTTACTTAATTAAGTTTAAAAAGTATTGAAAATCATTCCTAAATAGGATTTTTATTTTAAAACAATTTTAGATATACACAAAAACTGCAAAGATAGTATAAGAACCCCTATACATGCCACATCCAGTTTCTTTTATTAATAATATCTTATATGAATATAGTATATTTGTTACTGTTAATAAAGCAATATCAATACATTATTACAATGGAAGTTCATATATTTTCAAATTTCCTTAGGGTTTTTTTTTCCCCCCTAATATCCTTGTCTTTACCAGGATCCCATCCAGAATAACATATTACATGTAGTAACTTTGTCTGCTCAGGCTCCTCTTGTTTGTGACAGTTTCTTAAGTGTCTTTGCTGGCTTTACCTGTTTTAAGAAGTGCTGGTCAAGGATTTTGTAGAATGTCCCTCAAGTGGGATTTGTTCAGTATTTTTCTCATAATGACACTGAAGTTGTATATATTTGAGAAGAAGACCATGAAGATAAAGTGCCATTTTCATCACATCATTAGATATATACTACCAACCTGACTTATTATTGTTGAGGTTGACCTTGATGAATTGGTTGAGTAAATATTTGTCAGGTTTCTCCACTGTAAAAGTTACTCACATACCCCTTCCTCCATTTCTTTCTCTACTATATTACTTGGAAGAGACTTGGTTATACATCACCAAAACTTAAGAGGTGAAAAGTTAAGGGCACCACTCTGAGCGCGATGTTTACATAAACGATTTGGAATTCTTTGGCTCCCCCAACCCATTACTTATTGATTCAATAATTTATTTGTGTCAATATGAACTCAGGGCCAAATGTTTAATATTTTGGGTTAAAATACAACAATACTGGGTGCTTGGGTAGCTCAGGCTGTTAAGTGCACAACTCTTGATTTTGGCTCAAGTTGTGATCTCACTGTTGTGAGATAGAGGCCCGGATTGGTCGTAGTTGGGGCTCTGTGCTGGGTGGGGACCCCGATTAATAATCTCTCCTTCTCCCTTTGGCCCTCTCATGTGTGCTCTCTGTCTCTCAAAAAAAAAAAAAAAAAAAAAAAGCCTTTTGAATTTTTGTTGCTCAAAATGTCCTAGCTTTGGCTATTGAGAAATCTCTCATTTGACCTTGGTATCCCTTTAACATGCTATCTCATTTTTTTGAGTGTATGTATGCGTGTTTATACTTTATTTATTTATCTGTAATTCGTAGAGTTTATCTTTGGAACAGTTTTCAAGTTACAGAAAAATTAAGCAGAAAACTAAGAGTTTTCATATTTCTCCTTTCCGCCTTACCAAGTTTTCCCTATCATTAACATTTTTCATTGGTGAGATATGTTGTTATAATTGATGATTCAATCTTGTTGAGTCAGTAGTGTATGAATCAATAATGTTGATAAGTCAACATTATTAATTAGAGCCTATAATTTCAATACAGTTCGTTTTCTGTGTTGTACATTCTCTTGGTTTTGAGAATTGCATGATGTTATGTATCCATCATTACAGTTTTATATAGAATAGTTTTACTACCTTAAACCTCCCTTGTGCTTCTACTATTTATTCCTCCTCTTATCTTTTCTGACCCCCTGGCAAATTGTTTTCCTGTCTCTACTTTTTCTATAGCGTCATTTAATTGGTATCAAACAGTATGTAGCCCTTTCAGACTCTCTTATTTCAGTCAGCAATATGCATTTAATATTCTTCTATGTCTTTTGTGACTTGATAGCCCATTTCTTTCTATTACTAAATAACATTCAATTGTATGGACATACCACAGTTGTTTATCCATTCACTTATTAAGGAACATCCTGGTTACTTCTAATTTGGGACAATTAAGAATAAACTTGTTACAATCTTTTTTTTTATGCTGATTTTTGAATGGACATACATTTTCAACTCATGTGGGTAAATACCTAGAAAAATGATTCCTATATTATATGTGAATCAATCATATATTTAGCTTTGTAAGGAACTGCCAACTGCTTATAAATAGGTGTCAATGTTTTGCATCCTGTCCTCAATGAATGAAAATTCCTGATCCTCCACATTCTTGCCAGCATTTGGTGTTCAAAATGTTGAAGAAATCTGGCTCCAATAGTCTGTCAACAATATACTTATTTGCTTCCTTACAGTATACGGTCTAAAGTATCAGAATTTTTAAAAATATTTATGTTATTTTTGAGAGAAAGAGAGCAAAGGAGGGACAGAGACAGGGAGACAGAGAATCCCAAGCAAGCTCTATGCTGACAGTGGAGAGCCTGATGCAGGGCTTGAACTCATGAACCATGAGATCATGACCTGAGCAGAAGTCAGAGGCTTAACCAACTCACCCACCTAGGTGTCCCAGGGTATCAGAATTATTAACCAATATCTCCATGTGAAACAATTTGATCAGGTAGAGTACAATCCTTATGTACAGTTGTTTTTGCTTTTAGTCTTACAGAATCCATTCATTTTCAAAATTATTTGTCACTCCTTTTTTATCCTGACTCCTTTCAAGGAGGTGGTTTCATATATTTGTAATGCAACTGGATTGTTTGGTCAGAGTCCAGATACAATTCTCAGATGCCGAGAACTCCTAAATGAAATTTTCATACATAAAGAGTTTATTTTTTGTGCCTCAAAGTTCTTTGGGTTTTGACAAATGCATTATGTCCTATACCTACCAGATCATACAGAACAGTTTCATTATTCTAAAAAAATTCCCTGTGTTTCACTTATTTAACCCAACTTCCTCTCCAAACTTCTAGAATCACCAATATTTTTACTATCTCTGCAGTTTTCCTTTTTCAGAATGTCATATAACTGGAATCATGGGGACTACAATGTAGTCTTTGAGGACTAAGTTCTTTCACTTTTCAATAGGCAGTACGCCTATTTGTAGCTTAAAAGCTAAATTTTATTCACTAAATAATAGTCAATTCTATGGAGACACTACCGTTTGTTAAAAGAATGTGTATTCTGCTGTTGTTCAGTGGAATATTCTATAAATGTCAATTAAATCCAACTGATAGATGGTGCTGTTAAGGTCAATTGTATTCTTATTGATGATCTGTCTACTTAATCTATCAGTTACTGGCAGAAAGCTGTTGAAGTCTGATTGTAATAGTGGATTTCTTTATTGTTCCCTTAGTTCTATCAGTTTTGGCCTTGTGTATTTTTATTCTTTATTGTTAGTTGTATACATGTTTAGGATTGTTATGCTATCTGGGAGAATCACCCTTTATCAAACTATAATGTTTCATGTTTTTCTTGATAATTTTTTCTGAAGTCAAGTTGAAATCTACTTGAAACTGAAATAGCTATCCCATGTATTTTTGTTTGTTTTTTTGATTAGTTTTTTTTAGAGTTTACATGGTATATCTTTCTCTATCCCATTAATTTAACTTGTTTTTTTATTTAAAATGAGTTACAGAAAACAAATGGATAGTTCTTAATATTGTTTTATGCCCTTTGACAATGTGTCTTTTATTTTATTTTATTTTAATATTTATTAATTTTTGAAAGAAAGAGAGAGACAGAATATGGTCAGGGACGGGCAGAGAGAGAGGGAGACATAGAATCTGAAACAGGTTCCAGGCTTTGAGCTGTTTGCACAGAGCCCAACATGGGGCTTGAACTCATAAACTGCAAGATAATGACCTGAGCTGAAGTAGGATGCTCAACTGACTGAACCACCCAGGCAGCCCCACTAAAATTTTTGATTAAAAAAAATTAAAGGAAAGTCAAAATATTTTTATGTTTACTTTGTTTTTGAGAGAGAGAGACACAGAGTTGGAGGGGGGTTGGGCAGAAAGAGAGAGGGAAACACAGAATCCACAGCGGGCTCCAGACTCTGAGCTTTCAGCACAGAACCTGACATGGGGCTTGAATTCATAGACTGTGGGATCATGACTTGTGCCTAATTCAGAAGCTTACCCATCCAGGTGCCCTTGACAATCTGTCTTTTAATTGGTGTATTTAAATAACTCACATTTTATTTTTTAGGGTTTTTTTTTAATGTATTTTGAGAGGGGGGTGGGGAGGGGGAGAAGAGAGCAGGGGAGGGGGAGAGAGAGGGAAAGAATCTCAAGCAGGCTCCATCCTGTCAGCGCAGAGCCCAATGTGAGGCTTGAATCCATGGACCATGAGACCATGACCTGAGCCAAAACAAGAGTCCTACACTTAACTGACTGAGCCCCCCAGAAGCCCCTAGATAATTCACATTTTAAATAATTATTGATGTAGTTGGTCTGAGATCTACCATGTTGTAACTGTTTCCTATGTATTATTTTTCTTTGTTCCCCCCTTCATTTTTTGCTTTCTTTGATTTTAATTGGGACTTTTATGTGGTTTTATTTATCTCTTCTTGCAATAAGAAGAAAACATGTTTGCTCTAAAGTTTTGATACATTTTTAACTAATCTAAGTCTACCTTCAACTAGCGCTATTCCACTTTATATATAGAATGGGTACCTTATAACAGAATTTTCTTCATTGCTTCCTCTAATCCCTTATGCATTACGGCAATTAATTTCACACATATATGCTGTAATCACCCAAATCTTTGTTCCTATTATTCCTTTAAACAAATATTCATCTTTTACATAAAATAAGCAAAACAAAAGATGCATTTTACCTTCATTTTTTTCTTCCCTGACATTATTCCTCTTCTTATAAAAATTTGAGTTTCTGACGTACATTGTTTTATTTTCCCCTGAAGAACTATCTAGCATTTCTTTCATGACCATCTATGTTCCATGAGTTCTACTAGATTTTGTTTGAGAAAATCTATTTCTCCTTCACTCTTGAAGGGAAATTCTCCTAGATGTAGAATTCTAGGTTGGTATTTTTGTTTTGTTTTCTAATAATGTAAGTATGTTCCTTTTCTTCTATCATTGTTTGCATGATTGCATAGTTTCTGATGAGAGGCCCATTGTAATTCTTATCTTTGTTCCCCTTTACCTATGGTTTTGTTTTTCTCTGACTTCAAGATTTTCTCTTTGTCATTGGTTTTCTGCATTTTGAAAACTTATGATAGGTTTTTATGTTTCTGAATTTATTTTGTTTAATGTTCTCTAAGTTTCCTACATCTGTACTTTGGTATCTGTCTCTAATTTTATAAAGTTCATGACCATCAATACTTCAAATATTTCTTCTGGTCCATTCTCTTTGTTCTCCTTTTAATAAAGGAATTATATATTATACCTTTTACATTTGTCTCACATATTTTGCATGCGCTCTAATGTTCTTTTTTTGTTTGTTTGTTTCCTCCCAATGTCTTTATCTTTTATTTCAGTTTAGGAAGTTTTGTTGACCTATCTTCAAGCTCACTGATTCTTCCATTGGCTCTGTTGGGGCTACTGATGAGTCTCTCCCAAACATTCTTCAATCTATAGTGTTTGTAATTTATGGAATGTATGTCTGATTCTTTCTTAGTTTATATTTCTCTGCTGGCATTATTCATATTGAATGTTTCCTATTCTTTCCATTAGAACCCTTAACATATTAATCATAGTTACTTTAAATTCCTTGCTTGATAATTCCAACATCTGTGTCATATTCAAGCCTGGTTTTGATATTTGTTCTGTGTCTTCAGGTTGTATTTTTTTCTTGCCTTTTGGCATGCTCTCTAATATTTTTTGAAAGTCAGACATGTTCAAAGGGTTCTAGAACCTAAATAGGCTTTTAGTGCAAGGATTTGTGGTATTCTGGTTAGGAATTCGGCCCAGTTATTGTTTGCTGAAAGTGCAGGTGCCAGAAGCTTCAAATTCCTCCCACCCCACCCCACCCCACCCCCTTTTTTTTTTTTTTTTTTTTTTTTTGCCAGCTTAACATTGGGTTTCCCTCAAAGAGTGTTTGCTTTTGCCCTTGTTTCAGCTGCAATGCATTATTGTTATGCTGAAAGCCCTGTTGGTATGGGGGAAGGAAAGCATTTTAAAATCTTATCACTATATTGCAGCCTTTTAGTGGGCCTCAGTCTCTGGGCTTTAATTTTCACAACTGTTTCTGTTGAAGTGGTATTGTCTTTCCTCCTTATCTGAAATTGGAAGGCTACTGGAGATAAAATGGGAGGAAATCTTTTTTCTCACTGGGATAAGGCTTTTGTAGAATATTGTTACCCTGGAGAATAGTCCTTTGTAATGGAGAATGCTTTAAGTACATTTCACAATGATTAATCTTAAGCACTCCCAGAGCCTTGAGGGAATCTTTGAGAACCTGGTAACTTTTTTGGAGATAAAGTTCGCAACTTGCAGAGCAACCCCTATCCCAAGGCCATACCTTTAGGAGTTTTTCACACTCTAGTTAGTCACCATTCAAACTCCAAAAAGTTTATCAAAATTACCTTTGAAAGGACACAGGTCTGAACCAAACTGACTCCATGACAGGCTTCAAGTTTCCCCTCTGACCTTGGAGGCCTAAGTGTTGGTTTCTCAGAATCATTAGACAATAAAAGGCATAGATTGCTCAACCAGGGACCACCCTAGTCACACCCAATCAGAAGCAGCTGGCTAAAATGCTTAACATTCCTAAGGGCAGGCCTAGAGATAGAAGCTGTAGATAATCACTTATTGCTTAAGGCTAGTTACACCCTACGTGGGGGTCCTTACCCCACCCTGTAATAGTTATTTTCAAAGAAACACTAAATATTGTGATTGGGTCCCGTCAAAAGTAACAAATGCTCTAAACAAAATGTACAGTTAAAGTTGCTGCCAATGATGTTATGCGATAATGATTGGATCACTGTACCTGTGTCTCAATTTCCTGTAACTCACCCTTCCCAAACCCCATAAAAATCCTGCTCAGCACTTGTTTGGGGCTCTCAACAGGGATCCACTGTGCTGGTAAAGTCTGTGAGCCCGAGTGTAGGCACAGCGAGCCTAAGCCCGTAATAAAGCCCTTTGCTTTTGCATGTGTTACTCGGTCTCCCTGATGGTCTCTGGTTTTCGGGGATGATATTGTGATCTGGGCATAACACCTTTAGATGATCTTCAAGTTTATGGCTCTTGATTTTTCAGGTAAGCAATGTCAGCTTTGAATCTCTGGATTCCCCTATCTTTCCAGATATCAGAGTGGATACTTTGATTGCAACCTCAGTTCTCTGATGGGATCGAAAAAGTATAATTAATTTTCAGTTTGTTAACTCAATTCTTGATGTAAATACAGATGTAATAACTTACAAGCTCTTTCCATATCCGACTGAAACCCAAGTCTAAATATTTTTCGTTTGATAAAATCAAATTTATAAATTTTTCTTTTATGTGTTGTTTTTCTGTTTCATTTTTTCCCCTTTTATTATAAGAAATATTTATCTACCACAATGTCATGAAGATTTTTTCCTACATTTTCTTTTGATAGTATTATAGTTTTAACATTTATGTTTAGGATTGCCGTCCGTCTCAAATTAATTGTTGTCTGTGGAATTAAGGAGGATTTAGGAGCTTTTCCCCCTTACATTTATCTAGTTGATGCGGCACCATTTGTTGAAAAGACATTCCCTGTGGCATAAGTCATGGAAATAAAATGTACTGCAGAGGGAATATAGTCAACGGTATCATAATAGCGTTGTCTGGTGACAGATGGTAGCTACACTTGAGGTGAACACAGCATAACGTACAAAGAAGTAGAATCACTATGTTGTACACCTGAAATGAATGTAGAATTTTCTGTCAACTATACTCAAATCAATTTTGTTTAAAGAAATGACATTTGTTCTGAATTTCTTGCACTTTTGTTCAAAATCAATTGTCTATATAAATGTGGGCAATTTCCAGTCTTTTCCTTCTGCTTCATTGATCAAGTTTACGAAACTTAGGTCAATACTTCAGTGTCTTATTACTGAATCTTTATGTTTTAATGCTTGTATTAAAGAGTCATTTATCTTTTAAAGTGATTTAAAAGAAGCACAAGTATTATCTTTTATATTTTCCCATATATTTACTTTTTAAGTGCCTTTCATTTCAATTGATAGATTCAAGTTCTTGTGCAATTTCCCCATTATTATGAAGAGTTTTTATTAGCATCACTTGTAGTGCAGGAATTTCTTCAGTATTTTTTTTCTAAGTTGTTTTTATTTTGTGTTTTTTTCTAACTGATTTCTTCATTGGATACTGAATTCTGGAAGGACAGTTACTTTTTTATTTTGTTCTATCCTGCTGGTTTATCAATGATAAAGATACACAAATCTTTCCTATCATTGTTTCCTGAATATAGTGTATTTTTAAGCTAGCTTTAAGAATTTTTCTAGCTCTGATTTTTATTAGTTTGCTCAGATGGCCCTTTGTTCTTCCTATACATGTCTTTTGCTGAGCTTCTTAGATTTCTAATAAACATTTTCACCAAATTTTTAAGACTTTTAGTAACTATCTTTTCAAATAAGATTTTTCTTCCCCATTCTTTTTCTCTACTTATCTTGTTATTTCAATTAGGTATGTGCTAGTCTAGTTGAAAGTTCTTGCAATTCTCTAAGGTTCTGTTTCTTTCTTTTTTATTTTTGGTTTGATTTTATCTTTTTATTTCATATTGGATCTTCATTACATTTTATATTCCTTAATTGTGGTATCTCCAATTTGCAATTAAATCTGTGTAATTTTTTTAAATTACCAGATATTGTAGCTTTCACATAGAATTTTTATTTGATTCTTTAATATAATTTCTACTTCTTTTTTGAGATAATCTGTTTGTCTATTATGACCCCATGTTTTGTTTAAGTTCATGTACTTAAGAATTTATAATACCTGCTAAGGGGCCCCTGGCTGGCTGTGTTGAAAGAGCATGTGACTCTTGATCTTAGGTTTATAAGTTCAAATTCTACATTGGGTATAGAGATTACTTACAAATAAAATTTAAAAAAATTAGAATACCTGCTATGTATTTTTTTCATTACTCCACAGAAAATTACCACACACTTAACTGCTTAAAATAATAGCCATTCATTATCTCAGAGTTTTCAAGGTCATTAATCTAGGTGCACTCTATTCGTGTCTGCTAGATGCAGTGGCTCCCACAAGGCTGAAATCAAGGTATCAGCCTGGCTGTACTGTTATTCCCCGGTTCTAGGAAAGAATCAATTTCCAAGTTCATTCATGTCTTTGCCAGTTCAATTTATTTGTACTTGTAGCACCAAACTAAGCATTGTCTTTCTAGCTGATGGCCTAGGGCAACTTTCAGCTTTTAAAGAACTTCTTATATCCTAGAAGTCACTTCAGGCTTTGCATTTGGCCTCCCCATCTTAAAAGCCAGCACTAGTGTTTCAAAATATTTTTTATAATCCAAATCAAGCAGACAGAAGACTATATGTTTATTGATTTAAATGTTAATCTCATCCAAATGTTTTTTCCAAGTTGTCAAGATTGTTCACTACAAATACTAACCTTAATTTTGTCTGCTTCATCTCTTTTCCATGTTACATGATATGATCATTGTTGTGATAGCTTATCATATTATGGTCCCAGGAATCAGGACAGAAAGTCTTGGTAGGCCATTTTAGAATTCTGCTTAACACATGTTCAAAAGTTCTTGTCTGTTCATTTTGACACCCATGCTAACTCGATTTCTATTTATATTGACTGCTTCTTCTCTTTATCTTTGATCACACTTCCTGTTATTTCATGTCTAGTCACTTTTCACTATAAACTGGATAGTGTATACGATGATGTATGGAGACTGAATTCTGTTATTTCCCTTGAAAATGTATTTATCATTTTTTCTGGTATGAACTCTAATTACTGTCTGTCACCTTAAATTTATGGAAAGTTAGTGCCATGTTTCTCTTCTTCAAGGACAACTTCTTTAGTGCTGCAATGGAGTCTTAATTTTAAGACGTGGCAATGCTAGGTATGAAATAATAAATCTGAAATGTTTGCTATGTCCTTGCCTATGTTGTGATGCTCACACTCACACTTTATTTCTTCCATAGCTCAGTAGCTTTAAGTTTCCAATTGCTATTTTCTGACAGGCTTCTTGAAGGCTTCCTTTAATGTATGCAAGTCAGGATTCATTCAAGGATTTCAAGGGACTTGCATGCAAATTTCAAGGGACTTGCATGCAAATAGAATTGCCTCTTTTGGGTGACTCCCTTCTTTACAGGCTTTCTTCCTCAATGCCTAGCCAGTCTGGCAGCCAGAACACTTCTAACAGTCTAAATGAATAAATCTGCATCTTCCTTCTTGAATTCTAGTCCATGTATACCCCACAAACTAAGGATTTCACTCAGGTTAAAGTATTATAAGAATTTCCCTTAGGGTACTTCTTCAAAAGGAAAAACAGGTTTGCATATACTCAAATTTCTATCTGATTTGCTTTCCTTGTGCTTTCCTTTTAGTGGTTTTCTATTTCTTGTCTTCAAATAGTTAAGTTTTATTTGTTTATTCATTTACTTAATTTTATATTTTGTCCATAGGTTCTAATTCCTCTGTATAAGGTGATTTCCGACACCAGCTGATACTGACCTGTGTTGTTACCACTGAACTAGAATCTCCTATTGACATTCTGCTTACACTGCTAGCACATATTTAGATAACGAGGATAATAATAGTAATGATAATCACTCCTTAAATTTGTCCATAAATTTGGAAATTCATTGCAAATTTATTTAATTTTGTATGCAAACTCTACATACGTATAAACTTACACATGTATTCATATATACATACGTACATAGACATACACACATATATCTTTAGTAGAAATGGAATTTATACAACTGCATTTGGAGGATGTATTCACATCATTATGTGACATTCAATTTGCACGGTTCAAAATAACAAGAGCTGATCCTTTCCTAATCATGAGTGCTATTCAAATTGTTTATTTCTTTAAGATCTAATTCAATTTCTATCTGCCAAATAAAGAATTCTTCAACAACCGTTAACACTCACTGATATTTAAAACATGATTTAGCACTACTTTTCATACTGACTTGGCTTTCTCACTTTTTGAGTCATATACATTACTCATGACACCTCGACTTGAAAGCAAAATTCTTTCAGATAAGTACAAAGTTAAAGGCTATTTTTTAAATGGTTCATAGTGGAATTGGAAGAACCTAAGACCTATATTCAAATTGAGGTAACTTGGAGCTCTGACCTAACACTTGGTTGTATGACTTAACATATTTCTTAATTTTCTGGCCTCATTTTCTCCCTTTGAAAATTGTACTTGAGAGTGTTCTATAAATTGTAATGTGGTCAATGTTATTCTTTTTCTAGCATCATATACTAATATTTCAAATATATTTTGTTTTCTTTTTTTAAAATATCATTTACTGTCAAGTTAGTTAACCTACAGTGTATACAGTGTACTGTTGGCTTCTGGGATAGAGCCCCATTATTCATCACTTACATACAACACCCAGTGCTCATCCCAACAAGTGTCCTCCTCGATGCCCATCACCCAGTTTCTCCCCTCCCCTGCTTCCACCATCAACCCTAAGTTTGTTCTCTATATTTAAGAGTCTCTTAAGATTTGCCTCCTTCTCTGTTTGAAACTATTTTTGACCCTTCCCTTTCCCCATGGTCTTCTGTTAAGTTTCTCAAGTTCCTCATATGAGTGAAAACATATATCTGTCTTTCTCTGACTGACTTATTTCACTTAGCATAACACCTTCCAGTTCCATCAATGTTGTTGCAAATGGCAGGATTTTATTCTTCCTCATTGCCAATATTTACCCAAAGACACTTTGTTTTCATTAATCTTTGCTGATTGAATGATAATTCTATTCCGTTATTTGACCCAGTGGGCTGTACACTAAGAACTAATTAAATCTCTGTGTTTCTGTCTATTGCAACACTTTCAACAAGCAAAATTTAACACTTTTTGATAATAGTCCTAAATGATATCCCAGATAACAACTATAAAGATTGCATAGCTATTTTAAAACATGCAGAAGATATCAAATTGGATACACCATTATGGCTGAAAATTTTCAATGTGAAATGAGTAAGATGGGAGAAGCAAAATTTCTAAAACTTAAAATTGGATTTGAAAGAGTACCAGGCTTTATTCGTTTGATGCTTTGCCTCAACTATCTGGATGAAATGCTTGCCTTTTAGTAAACAGATTAACACTGGAAAATTTAGATATTTTTCCTTGGGGGAAGCAGGAAGAATACTAGGCCTCTCTTGTATTTTCCCAAAGAATAATTATCATGCAAATCTTATTTTAAAATGTTAAATTTACAATAACTATAATAATTAGATTGAAATCAGGAAAAAATGAAGTGGGTCTTTATTCAGATTACCACAATAAATAAGCTTATATATGATGTTTTATCCCTAGATGCTGACTTACTCAAATCTTAAAAGTGTGAAATGATTTGTACAAACACCATATCACAGTTAGCCTATGATTTAGATAAGAAGTTTAAGACATTCAATTGATTTAGTTATGTTGTTATAATATTCTTCTATATTTTACCCTAACTCTCTAATCACTGCAGACAGTGAAATAGATCATATTTATCTATTTTTAGGTGAAAACAAATGTGGAAAAATTTGTAAGCCATATCTTGATAATTATGAAAGATAAAACAGATTTTTCATAGTCATGTCTGTGCTTATTATAATGGGATAATGAAATAATATTTTTGGATTAGTGCATCTTTAATTCTGTGAGATTCTAATCAAACATTCAAATCAAAGATTTACAAGGATTCAGAAAAAAACTTCAGGTAGACAAACTAGTTTTGATCAATGCATTTTTAATTTCTGAAAAACACATGGGGGTAATTGAAAGGGTAGAACTAATAATAATTTGGAGTTATTAAATATCATAAGTTTTCTTTATTTTCTTTTTAAATGAAAAGGTGTACTGAATGTGAAAAATTGACAGGACATTTTTAAATTATCTACTTACTTTTTGTGCCCATATTTTCTTACCTCTAAGCTCCGAAACAGCTTAGTGGGTTTTTCGAAGGATGATCATGATGATAAACAAGACCTTTAACAGGTAAGGTATTTGAAGAATGCTCTATTATGCTGTATTATAGGTGGGGAACTATATAAAGAAAAGGCCATTTTCCCTTTGCCATTGTTCACTGGCAGTAGATTACTAAAGTTACATTTGAAAAAGAAAGAAGATAAAACATGTTGATGACATATTAATAGAAAAAAATTATAATTATTAAAACTTTAATATATATGTTGAATTTTAACCTTTGGTTTTGTAATATTGGTAATTTTCACATTTTGTATGTGATAAAAATGGCTTTACCTATTTCCCTTCAACTTCCATTTATTACCTCGTTCTAAAGTATAAATTAATGCTCTTAATTCACAAAATAAAACTAGGAAGTAGGCCTAGTCTCTTCCCCATTTTGCAGATGAGGAAAATGAGTTGCAGCTAGTGGGTGGCAAAGCCAATATTTGGACTCTGGCATTTTGCATGCAGTTTTAACCACGTTTTAACCACTTCATTTTGTTTCCTAAGTGTTAATGAGCCTTTCATAGAAAAGAGCTCCAAAAAGTGCAGACAGAAAGCTGAATGATGAAATGGCCAATATACAAATACAAAAGCTGGTATATTTTAAAGCAGCAGAACGTAGTTTTGTATTGCACAACACTTTATACATGCTGTGCTCTTTTACATATTCTCTTCAGTCCCCTAAAAGTGTCATTGAGTTGGTGAATGATTGTTTGGCAGTTTTGCATTTATAATTGACCAATAATGAAAATGTAAATGAGAGGAAAATATAAGATGCTGTCAGATGGTGATCAATTTATAGTACAAATTTTCCCTGTAATGTTCTATAATTGAAACAATATTTGGAAGACATTATCTTAGATGAAATTTTTCCTGAAGGCACACATATGGAGCATTTTCCAAAGTGCCTTTGTTAAAATGTTATTGAAAATAAATTTTTAAAAATTTTATTAATATTAACACTTCAGAACAATGAGTAGCACTTTTATGATGATAATAATATCTATAGTAATATCAAGCAACTAGAAGTAACTCTATGCTTGAATATGGTTCTCTGTAAGAATGTGGTAGTGAACAGAGTTTTACGTGAGTCTCTTTCACTCTTTACTCTGTGGGTTTAAAAAACTGAAACATAGGCAAAACAAACAAACAAACAAAAACAAACATCCCCAAGCCTATAGAGCTTGAGCTAATAATCTCCCACAGGTCTTCATTACAGCTCCTTCCTTCATTCAGTACCACAGATTAGAAACTTTTAGAACCAAGATTTAGATGAGGTTTCTCTGGAAAGCCGTGGAAGTGAAAACTGGAATCAAAAAACAGCGGCTGCTTTCGAGTTTACACATGAAAAATGAAGACCATTGACCTCCTAAACTCTTCATTTGCTTTGTTGTGTTTGTGTATTCAGTTTTGAAAAAAAAAAAAAAAAAGGTATTACCTTAAGGTAAAACTCGATATTATTTTTGCTTCTTTATGGGCTTATTATTCTGTGCTCTACTGTACTTTTTGTAGATGAGGAGATAAACATTTGTTTGGGGAGTTGAAACATACCCTGGACCAAAAGTAATAATATTTCAAAACTCTATTTCAGAGAAAATTATCATGATGAAAGCTTCTCTCTAGTCTACATTGACCCATGTGCCTTAACCTTTGTCAAATAAGTTACAGCCTACAGAGCCGCCATAATTCTACATAGGACATAAAAACTGGTTTTTCAGTTGGTGAGGTCACAGTAAATCAAAACAAAACAGCTGAGGTCATTGGCTTGTTTTACCCTGTCCCATTAATTCCATCCATCAGCCATAGGTTGGTATCCTAACCTTGGAAAGTGATCTTGAAATGTGAATATTTATTTTCTTAAATTTGGGGAGAGGGGTAAGACAGTGTAAATGGAAATGTGCAAATAGATCATTAGTTTTTCATTAAAAAAAAAAGATAAAACTCCAAAGACTATAGAGGGGGTTGATGAGCAGTATTATCCAAAGGACTCTCCATAAAGGTACATTATTTGCACAAACGGATGTTCTTCAACATTTAATACTCTACTTCAAACATACAAGTCCAAGTTAACAAGTGTCTTTGTCCCCAAAGGACATGTGATTTAGTGTGCTTCTAATTCTGTGACAGCATGCACAGAATAAATAAACACTTAAGTATTCATTTGTTTGACAGGCCCCAATTTTGCTAAAAATCAGCATGTTAATACTGAGCAAGGATTAATATTTTTCAGACTCATTTTATTCAACTTTCAGACAATGATTTTGGGAAAGCTTGCTCTCAAGGTTCCAACCAGACTGAAGATTTTATGATTTAGTGATTTAGTTAATAATCAACGTGTTATAGAGGAGGTCACATACAAACTAAAAGAAGAAAGATAATCATGCAAGAATCAGAGAACATTGTTAAATATCATAATTCATCCTTTCTGAAATGTTTGTTATAGGACATTAGAAAATTTGTGTTGAGTTAAAGTGATAGAGAAATACTAAGACATAAAAACTGGTTATTTAACTTATAACTAAAGGGTCTTGAAACAAATGTATGGAATACATTAAAATTAGTAACCTTGTGATTTAATTTGGTGAGAAAAAGTAAGACCTATACAGAGCAATCATTAATTAAATATCTGGAAAGCAAAACTGAACATTTTTATTTTGATATTACTAAATTTTACATGCAGGAAAGAAAATAACCCTGTTGACTAATCATGATTTTAACAGGCTTAAAATTGTGGTTTCCCTTGTATGCTATTGATCACACCTCACAGTAATTTTTTTTTAAAACAATGAACTTAACAGTGGTATTCTGTGTCAGTAATTTTTAGATGGTTTCAATAAATTAGCATAATAATAATTTAATGCAATTATTTTCAAATTTCTGAATTTTGGATAATGTACATGTTTTATTGTGAAATAGAATGGGGCACTATTTTAACTCTATATGAGTTTTTAATATTTAGGCATAAGTTAGTGAGAAAATTTTATTATTATATTATTAATTCAGTATCTAGGTCGTAGCTGAATTGGTATTAACATTTATTATTTACTATAGAAAAAAATACTTTTTTTTTTTTAAAGTGTGCTGGTCCTCACACTATGTGCTTTTAAGAATTCACTTGGGGCGGGGAGGAGGGAAGGGCTGGGTGGCTCAGTCGGTTAAGCATCTGGCATCGGATGAGGTCATGAGCTGAGGTCATGATACCTCACGGTTCATGGGTTCGAGCCCCGCGTCAGGCTCTGTGCTGACAGCTAGCTCAGAGCCTGGAGCCTGCTTCAGATTCTGTGTCTCCCTCTCTCTCTGACCCTCCCCTGCTCATGTTGTTTCTCTGTGTCTCTCAAAAATAAATAAAAGCATTAAAAATTTTTTTAAAAAAAGAATTCACTCAGATGTGTATGTCCACGTGACAGCATCAAAGGTCAAATTTAACACAGTGGATCTTGTAGGACCACACATTAACCTGAAGAAATCTCGTGTGGCCAGTCAGGAAAGAACATTTTTTTGCTTTAAGAATTTCTAAACTGTGGTAATACTTCCGATATCTGATGATAACCAAATACATGATCAAATAATTTCATTACTTGCCATTAAATTTAGTTTCTCAATTGATGTTTTAATGGGGAGTTATGCAAATCAGTAAATGTTTAAAAATACTGCTTTGCTATAATATAGTAAGAGATATACACATTAAATTGCATTAAACTAAATATTATCTTATATATGATTTTTAAATGTATGATAAATTTAAACTTATAGATGCCATATGAGTCTGGAGAGTTTATTATTGAAATCTACAATCCAACAAGATGGTAGTTATTGTAAATGTATTAATTAAATACATTATCTTTGACTTTATTCTGATTAATTCACCTTTTCAGTTTAATTTTAGGTATACAAACCTAGGCCATCTCATTCCTAATAAATGTTCTTCTAAAATATGCTGTCATTTTTTAATTAGTGAAAACAAGAATAACCATTTTTAATGTTTGAAACCTTTCACAAATAGGCCAAAAGTCCTCATTCCCAGTTAACATTACCTGGACACCAATTTCCATTGCTAAGAAAATCAAAGAGCAGAACTTATAGAATTGAAATCTCCTCTCGATCAATTTGCATATACACTCAAAATATTATTTATTTAGAGTTTCAAATTAGGTTTATCTAAAAAATCATTAACTGGAAACTACTCAAGGGAAAAATGTATAGTTGGCCAGATGGTTAGGAAGACAGGTAAACAGAAAACACTGAAGCTAGGAGTTACTGGGTAAACGGCACAGAAGTGGGGCATCAAGCATGAAAACGGTCTCTTTTAAACTATTATTCTCTGGGGCTCCTGGGTGGCGGAATCAATTAACCATCCGGCTTCAGCTCAGGTCATGATCTCGCGGTTCATGGGTTCAAGCCCCACGTCTCTGTGCTGACAGCTAGCTCAGAGCCTGGAGCCTGCTTCGGATTCTGTATCTCCCTCTCTCTCTGACCCTCCCCTGCTTGTGCTGTCTCTCTCTGTCTCTCAAAATAAATTAAAAAAAGAAAAACATAAAAAAATAAACTACTATTCTGAAATTTTTCAATCAATGGAAACAATAATAGTCATGTGTGATGCTTAAGGCAGGGCAAAAGATAAATTCAACACATGTGAAGTGTGGAAAAGTAAGAAATGTTTAAAAATCACAAATGGAATCCTTGCCTTTTTGTCTGCTAGCTTTTAGAGACTGACCACATCCTTGGCTCATCTTCAGAGTCAGTAATAGTGGGTCTTTCTCATGTCACCATCCTAGTGGGTCTCTTCTTTTGTTTCCACATCTCTCTTTGAGCTGAAAAATGTTCTCTGCTTTTAAAGACTCATATGATTAATAGTGACTTTGCCAGAATAATGCAGGATAAATTCTTCATCTCAGTATCCTAAACTTAAATACATTTGCAAAGTCCTTCTTACTACGTAAAGCAATATATTCATAGGTTTTAAGGATTGGGGTGAGGATACCTTTGGGGGCCATTCTTCTACCTACAACATATACTGCCTGAACCTGCTTTATTTTTACATCTAGCACTTCCTACCATCTGCAGTATTAAATGCTCCTTCATTTGCTTACTCTCTTTCTCTTCGTTGAATGCAAGCTTCCTGAGAGTAAAGACTTTGTATATTTTATTTACTAATTAATCCCCAAGGTCTAGAATAGTTCCTGGTGAGGCATCAAAGAAATATTTGTTAAATGAATAAATAAGTCAGATGTCTTTAATAACTAAACTACATATTTATGACCATGAATAGTAGGCTTGATATTAAAATTAAGAAATATTGCTCAAGAAATTCATGATTTCATTGGACTATAAGAATAAAATTTGCAGGTGTAATGAAATAATATATGTCATATGGTTTTATTATAGCAATCTGTTTGCAAATTAACACATCCCCCACACCCATCCAAGGAATGGTAGGTTAAGTAAATGAAAATGAAACAAATCCTATATTGAATGCTTTAACCAGATGACACTTTTATACTTTAAGAAATACAAAGTACACAATAGCATATTGGCTGTTAAGCTATATCACCTCCCAAAGATTCCAAACCATATGTGACAGGGAGGGTCTCTGAAGAAAACAAGTGAAGTCCAAACATTTGATACTGAGTAATGCACATCAGTGTCTTCTATTGACATGATAATAACAATTATCATCTGAATTTAATTTCGTTAGGCTATGCTCATAAAACCATTCTGATTTTTATCACTTAACATTTCATTACACTTTATTTTTGAGGAATTTCACAAACAACATTATATTTTTGAAGGATTGCATAAAACAAAAGTTGCACATTCATTTTTATTGACTTCAAAAATGGGCACATGCAATGTTGCCTGCACTACAGACTATAAACTAACAAGGCTAAAAGGCTAACAAGGCACAGAGGCTAAATGGTAACAATAGCATGATAAAGATTTTCAAAAATCTAATAATTCATATTTGGAACGTACTTCCCTTGACGATATAACACAAGCCATTTGTGTGTGACTCAATATTATACTAAATTTAAATATATCCACCTACTGGGGTACCTGGGTGGCTCAGTTGGTTAAGTGTCTGACTCTTAGTTTCAGTTCAGGCCATGATCTCACAGTTTGTGAGTTTGAGAACTGCATCAGGCTCTGTGTTTACAGTGCAGAGCCTGCTTGAGATTCTTTCTCTTCCTCTCTCTGTGCCCCATCCCGACTCATGTTGTCTCTGTCTCTTTTATTTTTTTATTTTTTATTTATTTTGGCTCTTGAATGATGATTTTATTTTTTTAATATAACACAGTTTATTTTTTTAACATATGCAAATTATTTTCCATCATTTACAATAAACTAGTTACAATGACACTCCAAACAGAAAAGCAAAGTAAAAAATCAAAACCCCAACTTCTATTTCATGTAATTAGACTTATACAAAGACTAATTTGTTGAGCCGAGTTGTATTTTCCAGGCCTGCCTCAGTTCAAAGTTCCAGTCTATGCACTTTTATGCTACCACAGATGAGATGTATTTGCTTTGGTGGCTGGCTTAGGGGGAGGGATTGGTTTGTCTTGGCTCAGGCTGGGATTTCGGCTGCCCCTGCTTGAGGCAAGATGCGCAGTAGGAGGTGAAGTGCGTATGCACTGTCACAGACCCAACCCCCAGCAGGGATCACGTTAGCATTGGGGGAGGAATGAGTGCACAGCTGTTGCTGGAGGCGTTGGGAGCTGCTAGAAATGAGCTGGGAGCTCCTGCAGCTTGCGCGCGCACCAAGGTCTCCACCGCCACCAACTCCCTGCCAGGATCACGCAGAGGTGGGTGCTATTTTTTCCTTGTTGGCACCCGGGATTCAGGTTTTGCGCGGCCAATGCTGGGGGCGAGATGCGCCGTGGAAATGAGGTGCGTGCTCCCACTCCCAAAACCGAGGTCGAAGTGAGCACCCCTGACACCGTGGCGGCAGCGGTCGCCGACTCCTCTCCAAGATGGCACAGGGCTGGAAGCTGTTCCTTCCCTTGTGCCACCTGGGTTCGGGATTTTGGCTACCCAGCAGTTATCTATGGAGTAAGCTTCTCTCTCCAAGCGCGGTTAAGCGTTCTTTACCTCTTCCCCAGAGACAGTACTATGAGCGTCTTCAGTCTCTCTGTCTCTTCACTTTGTCTCTCGGGCTCCTCTCGCTTGCCCCGTGTTGGGCTGGGGCTCCAACCTCCCCTGCCCCTCTCAGGCTGGCCTGTTTTCCAATCTCCCCAGTTTGCACTCACTCACTCAGGTAAACTTCAGGTTCTCTTCCTTCTGGAGTCCGTATTTTCTCCTTCCGCTACTGCAGATGAGGGTAACGTCCTTCTCAGTTCGATCTATGGGGCAGGCGAAGTTTACAGAGCTCACTTCCTCTCCGCCATCTTGGCTCCTCCTCTCTGTCTCTTTTAAAGTAAAAAAAAAAACAAAACTCAGTGACTTTCAATGATACCTTATATCAAATAACATAATAAACTTAAAACTTTTAAATGTGTTTATATAGACATGATATCACCATATGGCAATCATCAAAGTATGTTTAAACCTTGTTATTTTTTTTTATTTACCAAAAAATTGTTTTTCAACCTTAATCCTAAACTGTCTTTCTCTCTCACTTATGTCTCCCTTTGTAAGTCTTCCAGTCACTTTTTTTTCTTCCAAGATTTTATTTAAATTGAATTTAGTTAACATAGAGTTATTAATGGTTTCAGGAGTAGAATTCAGTGACTCATCACTTACGTACACCACCCCATACTCATTCTAAGAAGCGCCCTCCTTAATGCCCATCACCCATCTTTTCCATTCCATACACACGCACCTCCCTTCCAGCAACCCACAGTTTGTTCTTAGGAGTTAAGTCTCTTATGGTTTGCCTCCCTCTCTATTTTTATCATATTTGATTTTTCCTTACCTTTCCTTATGTTCATCCATTTCATTTCTTAAATTCCATGAGTGACATTCTGTGAATAAATTTATGCATAGTCTAATATTAATCAACTTACGTATTTTCAGTTTCTTATATCTTGCACTCGGGTTGGGAGAGGGCAAGAGCATGGAGAGAAGACCTCTATTGAGGAGGATATGCAGGCACTTGGAAGTGGGAAAGATCTGAGTTAGAATCAAAGCCCCAGGATAGGGAGGCCTCCAAGTTCAGCCTCACCACCCGAGGCTTGTGGACCTGGGATTGGTGATGTCACCACAACAGTGGACTGTTTCCCCACCACAAAGCCAGGATGGAGAGCAAAGTGCACTGTGCTATAATAGGACTTTATGACTCACTATCTTGATAAAGTTCTACATACATTCTTAAGAGTCTTTGTCCTTGTCTCTCTGGTCAGTATCATTTAATTCATTTTTCTATTTTCTTCTGAAAGCAGAAAATTATACCCGAATAAAATCCACTGAAAATCTTATGAAATTGATAACCACGTATGGGTCAGAAAATGTAAATCTTTAGTGTATTAGCACTGAGAGTTTTGCATCTTGTCTTTCCTACTGTTTGGAATTCTGTGTTTAGCACTTCTTATTTTGTTTAATGATGTTATATTGTTTTTCTTAAAAATTAATCATTTTCATTTTTACTTTGGAGGGAAACCATTTTACTGTACTAGCATAAAGGCAAATAACAAACATAAAGTTGATAAAGAATGCACTAAAAAATGTCCACTCCTGTAGTAATATTAGTAGAAACCGACTCAGGAATTTGACAAGTGATCATTCTTATGCCTTGATTTAATTTAAATTAATATTTTAAATTAGGCAGCTATTAATAACTTTAACAAATCACCTAAAATCTGTGCTTGATTGCTTATTTTTTACAAAGACTTTCAATCCATTTGTATTAATTGAATTAGGATAGGAAATGCAAAATGTTAAGCATTATGCTATCCATACCCAGAAATATTGTATGTAGTTGAATAAGTATTGTATCAACTAAATGATGAAGTTTATGAAATGTAAATCTTTATCTGAAAGTGACACTCCTCTAATCAAAGTAAATTTATTTTGGCCCTTGGTTTAAACAAGGACTGAATGAGATTGTGTTTTTTTAAAAAAATCTAAATACTTGATAGATCTTGGTGACTTTTCAGCCAAAGGGTATTTTGAGGCAGGAACCATAGTATAAAAAATATAATAAATCCTTACATGTGAATTATATAATGGCATAGTTCATCATATAAATGAATTTTTACAACACAGATTCCCCCCCTATGATTTCCCTAAAATATGGTCTGATACCAAAGCGTTAACAAATGGTTCAATAGTTGTTATTGTTTTGCCTTTTCTGGGGTTGAAATGTGGCTGAAGAGCTTGCAAAGATTAGAGGACTCTCACAGGGGCTAGACAGACTTAACTTTCGGCTCACTGTAGTAGCTGAAGTATGATTTCCTATATTCCCATGACCAACAGCATGAGTAAGATGATGTGCTCGGGGGAACCAAAGAGATACACAGATGCATAACATCCCTGGTAAATCTGTCGTGGCAGAGGTTACAGATATCGGCAGTAATGGAAGTGCTCCGCCAGTTAGGTGCTAGGAGGATATGATTTAAGGACTACTTTTGTGTTAAGAAACACAAAATGGTTTCTTCTAAAATTCCCTGGAATAAAGGACATCCCGTCATGTTTCTAATTTCACCTCAAGCCTCACCTCCTCTAGGAAATTGCTCTGACCTCCTTACCAGCCCCTGATCCTACCTACCCCTCCAAGTTAAGACCTTAAAAGCTACTATAGAATCAAGTGTGTTCCTTCAGTGCACTTATTGCAGTGAATCATAATATAATAATTTGTGAGATTAAATAATTATTCTTGTCTCTAGCTAGAGGGTGAGCTCTATGCGGCTTAGAGCTAACTGAGCTGTTGATTACCATCAACTCTCCAGGGCTAAGCAAAATGTATGCCACATTGTAGCAGCTCAATCACCAGGCAGAGAATCAGTGGCTGAACACATGAATGAGTGAAATCTTACCTCCTGATTTCACTGAGGACGTATGCCAGTGCCTTGACACTAGAGATCAAATGTAACAGAGTCAAGCCCAGCTTAACACGAGTCAAGTACACTTTATTGTCCTTGTTTACTAATGACCGATTTATTGATGTCTTTGTCTGTTAAATGTCAACATTGATTACTGTTCAAACATTCATCTATGACAGGGCCTTTTTAGTCCATGGGTGACATCATTCTGCATCAGCATTGTCAGCTGGTTAAAAAGCAGATCAGCTACAAAATCATGTGGCCCCATGTAAAATGAAACGTGAAGCGCCTTTGTTCAAAACTTGTAAGAAATTCAAGAAGGTACCAGCGGTGCATTAAATCAAGAGCAAGCCCCTTCTTAAGCACAGAGTTGTGTGCGACTATGCAGGATGCATACCCATAAAGTAAGCCCTGTCAATAAGGAGAAAGATGGTTTTTGTTTCCTTTAGGTTTGGAATCTGATTTTTTGACCCTCCCTGCCTCCTGTTACCTCTCATTTTTTATTTCCAATTCCTCATCACTTCCAATAATGCCATCATGTCAAGGATTGCACAGAGATGAGCACAATCACAAGAGGGATTGGGGTGAGGACAGACATTTGTATGCAAGGCAAGCTGGCGCCACCCCTGGGGACTGTAAGAAAGGAGTTCAGAACTCCCCCTCCTTCTGGTCCCTTGGCAACTGTAGTAGGACTTTGTTTAATCAACAGGCTGCTGGGATGAAGCATCATGGCCAGGAGTTTTCACTGCCATTCTTCTTCCAGCAAGTTGACTGTGACATGAAAACCCACACTGACATTCGTCAGAGTTGTAATATTGTATTTTGAAATCTTGAAAGTAACTACTTCTGCATTCATGACACCCCTGGCAAAATTCCCTTCTTTCTTCCCCTTTGTTTACTTCCTTGTATACCTTCTCTTCGTTTCTGTCTCTCGCATTAGAGGGTTAAATCGTTACTTAGCCAGGACCATGCTTATAGCTCTCCCCCTCAATTTCATAAATAGCATATGTTTTGCAGCAATCCTATATATTTAAGTGTGTGTGTTAAAAATAATAAGTGTTTGCATAAACAATTCTCTTATTTGTAAACCATGAGTTTTAAGTCAGGGTTTCTTTCTTTTGCTAGATTACTTTAAAGCAACTGAAGCCCAGTGATTCTCAGATTTTTGCTCTCAGAATGACCTTCAGACAATTGAAACCACAGAGTGCTGACCACTCCCATAGTTTGGAACAGGCCCTCTGATTCAGTAGGTCCGAGAGTCTGCATTTGTAACAAAGTCCCTTGTGATGCTATCATTGTTGGTTCATACACTGCATTTTTAGAACCATTGATCCAGTCAGTAAAGGAAAAAATTATTCAGTGGCACTTGCCAAAGCACAGTAAGGAAGACTTTGTTCAAGGAGGCCAGTTTGATTGGTGCAGGGACCACTGCAATGGGGTCCTGCAATGGGAAAGAAAGATTGGGCTCAACTCAGAACATAGCACAGGCAAGTGGGAATTTATAGCCAAGGAGCAGGTGGAGTCAGCGGATGGAAATCTACTAAGAGGAAACTTCAGACATCAGATGGGGATGGGGTTTGGGAGAGATTTTTGCTGAAGGCAGAAAAGAGTGATCAGACATCATGTCAGGGGTGGTGGAACGTGAGGAACCTGATCAAATATTGAGGATGATCAGATTTGTTTACAGTCCATTATATAAAACACGGGCTTCCCCAAGCTTGGTGTCCTTCAGCTGTGATGTGGAGCCACCACCTGGGCCACATCCACCTGAGCCCTCTCAGGCAGTGTCCAAATGAGATGTGGAAGACAACTGAAATTGACATAAATACGACAGCCAGGCTGCTTCCTGTGCCCTTTGTCTCTGACTTAGAAGTCTCATATGTTTTGCCAAGCATCCAGGAAGTTGACAAGGTAACTTGATAGCTTAGAAGTAGGTTAAGTATCACAAAATTAAGTTATTGACAAATAATAAGGGAAAGGAGGAGGAGGAATTAAATGATACATTTTTAATATTTTTTATTTAATTTGAAAGAGGCAGAGAGAGAGACAGAATCTGAGCAGGGGAGAGGTAGAGAGAGAGGGTGAGGGAGAGTTCTAAGCAGGCTTCATGCTGTCAGGGCAGAGCCCAACTTAGGGCTTGATCCTAGCGATCCATGAGACCATGACCTGAGCCGAAATCAAAAGTCAGATGCTTAACTGACTGAGCCACCCAGGCCCAGAAAGCCACCCAGAAAGATATTTCAAAAGCAAATAAATGGAACAATAGTTTCCCTTTGTCTAATCTTTTTATAATAGACTCTTAATTTATTTAAAAATATTGCTGTAAAAAGATTCTAAGAATCCTTAGAAATTATTTAGTGATGATCTTAATTAAAATACTGCTTGGACCACTCAGACCTAGTCTTTGCATTAACAATACAACTTAAATTAAAAATTATATTTTGTTCCTTAAATGCAATTCCAGAAAACATCACACTTTTGATTTATTTTTGCCACTATTTTTTTTTTACTTGAAAGATATTTCTTGCATTCACTTTCTTAGGCATAAACTGAAATCACAACCAGACAATGGAAATTTCATTCCTGATTACTTTCACTTCACCAATGTTTCAAAATTTAAAATAGGCCACTCACCTTATTCAGGTATGGATGCAAGCAGTCAAATTGAGTAAGAATTTACTTTTCAATCAAACATGAGAAGTATTCAATCTATTTTGTTTCTGTCTTGCTAAGAAGATGAGATTCAATTTATTTGTAAATCTTTTCATATGTAACCAAAAATTTTTACATAAAAAATAGTAGGCAAAAAACTCAAGGAGTATGATTCGGGTTTGATCTGAGAAAATTAGGAGAAAACCAGCCCTGACGTCCAACGTAAAGTACATAGAACATGTGGCTTATAAAGGGAGGGGGCCGGAAGATCAAAATACATTTAAGATCACACGTTCTTTCATTACCTCTTGAGTGTTTTTTCAAGATAATTACATTTTTTGAAAATATAACTGGCTATTTAATACTTTAGCTTTTCTCTGGCTCAGCCCTCTCTCCTTTTCCAAGTAATGTGACCTAAGGTATGTTGAAATATGATTAAAGAGTGACAGTAACAGAAGTTACTGTTATAAACAGGTTTCAGTGACAATTTACTTGCAGATAACAGGAACCACATCTATCTGCATTAGATGATGATGATGGTGATGATGATGGTGATGATGGTGATAACTGCATTTTCAATGTAGATGGGAGCTTACAACATGATCAGAAAGAGAACGACTCGGCGATTAACAAGTGTACTTCCTGCCCTAGAATCACACAGCCGGTGCTGTGGTGCAAGCAGCTGCCAACATGGCCTCAGGTAGTGGTGAGCACAAAACCATTTATCCTCCATGGGGACCAGATCAATGTCTTCCCCCTTCTCCTTCTCCTTATTTGACTCAATTTCTAATTTAAGGATCATGAGGACATCTAAAAAACAGCATATGAATCACCCCCCACCCCCACCCTGAGTGCTCACTGCCAGGGGAATGTAATTTTTAGTTTTCCAGACTCTACAGTCCATAAGGCAGACTGGAAGGAAATTAGGAAAAAAAATGTGTCAAAAAACTACGCAAAATTATTCTTCCTCCAATGTGCTTGTGGAGAAGGAAGCCGTGGAGACATTCTCTACATTCATCTCATAGTCATAGAGAATTAGGTTTGGTTAATTTCCTGTAATAATGGAAACTGATATTATCTCTAATATTAGAGATTAAAAGGAACCCCAAAAAATGTGGCTGAAAAGCTATTGATTTTAACAAGTATGTAGCTCTTAAGTGACACCTTGAAGATTGACACATTATTTAGCAACAGCATGACAACTTTTAGGCATATAATTCCGCACGAACTAGAAGGTTGTTTTATTTAATTGGTTTTAACAACACTGAGTACTTTATATTTCCTGAAAGGGGGTCAGCCTTCAGAAAGTCCCATTATTATAATGACAGAATGCTCTTCATTATTTTGAGTGTTTTATGATTATCGTAAGCCATCTTTTGTGTAACTTCTCATGTAGTTTTAAAAGTATAGAAAACGGGATTTTTGAGCCTGGGTAGCTCAGTAGTTTAAGCATCTGATTTCAGCTCAGGCCATGATCTCATGGTTTGTGAGTTCAGGCCCCATATCAGGCCATCAGCAAGGAGGCTGCTATGGATCCTCTGTCCTCTTCTCTCTCTATACCTCCCTGGCTCATGCTCGCTCTCTTTCTCTCTCTCAAAAATAAATAAACATTAAAATCTTAAAAAATAAAAAAATAAAAGTAAAGGAATATTTTTTTCAAGTTTTCATCAGCTTTTATTCTCTCTAATGGACAGGTGGCCGCTCCTTACAGTGAGGGACACTTCTGAGGCCCTGACTCCTTGATCTAGCGCAGTGCTCAAGATCTAGATCTCACCGACCTTGAGATCTTGACCTGAGCTGAAGTCAGAGGCTTAACCACCCCCCCGCCCCACGCACACACACACACCCTGCCATGGGCTAACATTTCTTAACACTGGTGAGTCTAGAGAAGTTTTATGGAATTCACAGAACTAGGTTACATATTAATACAGAAAACTCAAAAGAAATAGAAAGATTTGCCAAATTCCATTAACCCATTTACAGAGTGAAAAAATGAAGGCATTGAAAATGATATTGTTTAATAAAACAAGACTCCTTATCAGATGTTTTAATTTTTAAGTAATGTTCTATATGTTCTGTATTTTAATTTTTATTAAAAAGCTTATGTTCAATAAGATAGCATAGGAGTCTCTCTTTTAAAAGGAAGGCATTAAGTAAAATGGGATAAGTTTTAATACATACATTGTTCAGATGCTCTGTCTCTTACATATACGTGTATCTATATTTCCTGAACTTTAAAATACATGGATGTTTTATTTATTATTTACCACACATATTGCCTGTACATAAAACAAAATGCGGTTAACAGGCAAAATCATTGTCTTATACTTTAAAGTTTTAAAATACGACTATCATTTTGCATGGGCTCCATTCTCCAACACCATGACGAATTTTAATTTAAGACAAAAACAGTATTTTTCCTGTAAAAAGCTAGAAAACATACTACTACATGATATATCGATATGACAGCACTACTGCTATTTGTATCCAATTCTGTTATCTCCTTCTCTAATAGTATCACGGCCTTAGCTGGGCAAATGGCTTTCCAGAATAAATACTACATTTCCAAGTCTCTCTCACAACAAATTTGTGGCCAAGTATCTCATTTCCAGCCAATGAAATCAGAGAAGATTCTAATGGAAGGGAGCATCCTTTCCTTGTTCATTTTACTCCTCTTTATAAAAAGTAGATGTGGGGCTGATCTCTCTTGGGTCTTATATATGAGTTCAACTCCTTAAGAATGGTTGAGCATGAAGACAGAAGAAGCCCACGTTTCTGAGGACGGCACAGAGCACAGCAGTGATGCCAACTCAGAAATTTATGTAAGAGAAGAACAAACTTCTATCTTGTTGAGAAACTATTATTTTTGGAATACAGCATCACATCTTATATTTTCATGTATAAAATAGCATTTCACATCTGACTTCAGCCTTTGGTTATTTTTTAAACTAGATGAATTTAAATATAATCCAGATAACTCCTCACGTTATATAGCCATTTACTCTGAAACTAACAACAAACAAATAAAAATAGTTGCTCTAATAGGAGCCAGTCAGGTGTGTGCCCATCAGCCCTCCTGCACTTAATTAAACACTGTATAACATATAGACAATATGAGATTCTACAATTTCTCTTGACAAGCAACTTAAATGTCAATGGCAGTATTATATTGAAGACACATATGCGTATTAATGTATATTAACATATATGTTACAGGAAAAAATAATAGAATATTTATTTTTACCTTACTCTAAAGTTAAAAAGTATTCTGTTGAAAAAAACTATGGGTGAACAATCTAGGGGTAAGTTTGAGGATTCTAACTTGATTATCACACACATTACAAGTTTCCAGATTTTAGTGCCCTCATCCTTGACAAGAGTTTCAAAAAGTCTCTTTCTGCTCTAAATACCACTTTGTTGAGCAGAAATATTTGCTATTTTTAAAAGTGTATTTTATGTATTTTGAGATTGAGAGAGAGAGAGGAGAGAATCTCAAGCAGGCTCCGGTGCTGTCAGCCTGGAGATCTACTCCAAACTCAGACTCACAAATCTTGAGATCATGACCTGATCTGAAATTAAGAGTCAGACGCTTAACGCATTGACACACCCAGGCACCACAGAAATATTTGCTATTTTAAAATAGAAAACTAGTAAGTAACGCTGGTCATATAATAACATTTGGTATGCTAAAACTTTTTTGCAATCTGATTTAACATCTCCTTCCCCCTCTTTTTTCCTCCCAGATTAAATTTCTTTCATTTCTCAGTATCCTTACTGTGTAAAGGACCTACTGATATTGTGATAATCAGACATGTACCCTGGAGGTGGTATGGAATCTCAGAAACAGTATTAAAGTGGAATTATACATATATGTAATATATGTTATATACTTACATAAACAGAGTTATATCAATATTCAATATCAATTCATTATAGTTCTAAGTATATCACTAGAAAGCTCTGTGACCTTAAGCAAGTCATTTAACATTTCTGACTTATAAAAGTCAGAGCTAAACAAGATTATCTTCACAATCCCTCCTCCAGCTTTAAAATCATTTTATAGTACATTGTTATTTCATAATATGTTCATAATATTTATTTACTTTAAAAAGAATCCTATATGTAGCCAGAAAAATATAAAGGTATTCATTATTTTATGGAGCTATACTGACATCCTTTGGTAAGGTTTCGATCAAATACAACTTAATGTAGAGATAGATGAGTAGAGAGATGGACAATCAGATGGTCGATAAATAAATAGAACCACCCAGATGTATTTACATCTGTCCACACACACATGTGGGCATAAAACCCAAATTTCTGAGAAAAAATGTAAAAAGAAAAAAAAGATAGAAGACCGTGCCAAGTCCAAAGTCTAAACATTTTAATAGTTTTAATTGCATATTTAAATTATGAATAAAATATTTTATCGGTAAAAAATCAAAATGCAAAGCAGATATCAGATTAAGGAGACCAGACTGGCTCACAGAAGTACCAAAACGATCAGCCACGTTATGTTCTCGTATGACAAGAAGTAACAAAAATAAGGTATTTGGAGAATCAAAAAAGGAAAGTTCACTGCAAGCAAAAAGAAATAAAAATGAACCTCAACCCAAATCACTCTGGTAACGTATCAGATCTGGTTGCAACGTGACTTGGCACCCGGCTAATACTTGTGTCTCAGGAGTCTGGTGTGAGGACGGTGCAGGAATATATATGTCAGAAGAAGTATCTATTAAAGAAGCCTTGCAAGCAGCAGCCCGGTTCCTGAGATTGCGTTACGGACACAGCCGGATTAGATTGGGTTGATTACCTTCGCCTTGAAACAGAGAGTCTTTCTGCCCTGCGGGGGAAGGGAAGCCTTTCATCCCCGGCTCCCGTCTTGGATGCGCCCTCCCCTCGCATTCACTTGCAAATCGCTGTGTGCTCCCGAAAGCCAGCACTTCCCTAGTCTCTAACCTTCCCATGGCGAGGACTGCCGCTCTATCAGCAGAACCTTTCTCTCCGCGTGAGGAAGGGCTTTTTTCCCCTCCTCTCCTTTTTTTTCCTTCCTCTTAATCAGAAGCACTGAATGAAAGCCAATCAGAGAGAGCTCGCCCCCGTTTTCTTCGGTTCCCTGCCGTCCAGAGTTGAAAGTAATGCTGAGAGAAAGCTTGAGTTAGATTGAAGTAGCAGCAGCGATAGAAAATAACAGCCGAAAACAAACAAAAAGGGGACACAGTGGCAATTTCTCCAGGGTTATTTTGGCTGGGACCAACTTCCGTTATCCAGAAGCTGCTAAAAAAAAAGGTAGGAAGACTTCACCTCTCGCCCTCTTTTTTTTTCCACCCTAACCCCCTTAAGGTCTTTTATTTTCTTTCCCTGGGGGTGGGGGGGATAATGTTTGTCTTTAAGTTGTATTTAGCAATTATTTCCAAATACTTATCTTTAACACATGAAGAAATTAACAAGCATGAAACTCTATATTAGATTCTAGAAACAACTGCTTTGAATATCTATAGAGGTAATGTAAACCTAGATTAAATTATATATTATGCTCAACAGTGGGTCATGAGACTAGAGTTTGTGAATTCATCCACTCTGAACAAATGCTAAAAACAGATCACGGAGTATAATTTGTCATGCTCATCCTGTTTGTCTTTATTTTAAAAATCAGTTGAAGAGATAGCCTTGTTGCTGTGAACTCTAACATCATCTAACATTACTTTGCATTCCATACGAATGGATTCACTCTGCGCTTTTCATAGTCATAGTTCATTGTACGTTCAATATAAAGAGAAATGACAGCATTCAGTCGACAGATTCCTAGAAACTGTCAATGGTCACTAAGCATCTACATAAATAAACTAGATTGGCATTCATCAGAAATAGAAGAGGCATAATTCCTACATTCACATTTCATATCTAAGTCAGAAGTACAAGGGGAAAGATGAAGGAGAGAGACTAAATGCATGTAGTCAGCAGCATTTATTGTCTCTGCTGCAATAAAATCCATATTTTATGTGCTGTTAAATTAATGCAGCACATTGCGAGTCTAAATGCATGTCCCCAACAAGTAACTATTGATAGCACTATAAGTATGGGCAAACGCAGTCGTCCGAAAGTGGTTTTATGTCACTACAATAGAAACCTACCGTCTCCTTATTATTAAAAAGGGAGGGGGGGGTACAGGTGCAATCAAAGACAAACATCATTTTGAAACTGCTCTATCATCTTTTGCTTCAAAAAACAGAAATCTCTTTATAATAGTGGTTCTTCATTCCAGTAAAAGCTTCTGTTATCCCAAACTGCACATCCATTACGCTCAGCTGTTTGGAGATGTGTTATTTCTTCTTCTTCTTTCTTCCTAAAGGATCTATATTAAAAATCATCTGCCCCTCTGATGCTGACAACAGTTATAGTTCAATGCATATGTTGGTAGACTTTCTTCCTCCACACCATCCCCCTCCGTGTCCTTCTTTAAAATGTAGCTACAAGAGCTTCTCTGTGGTGAATAACACTTGGCAAGAGTGTGCTCATTTTTTAGGTCTGGTATGGTGGAGATTTTTAATTAGTAGAACTTTCATGAAAACATTATGTCATTGACAAGAGCTCTAGGTTCATTTTTAGTTGAAGTGACGAGGAAAACAGGAAGAGCTTGTGTCAGACAGAAATAGGTAAATAAGTTGCATAGATCATGTACCTGGTCCCTAATGCCTGCAGTGTGGGAAATGTGGCACAAATGTACTCAATGTGTAATGCATAAGTAGTTTATGGGAGGGGGGATCCGGGAGTATACAAATATAAGCGAAATGTGTCTGTGTCTTTGGGACCCATCAAATACAAATCTATTCTGATGATAAAAACATAAAGAGATGCTTCCTTCATTTGCTTTCACTTTTTTCCCCCAGCTGTTTTTAAACTATGAGTCGATGTCTGTTTTCAGAAAATCAGACTTTTTTGGTTTCAAATACTTGCTGCTAACAAATTGACTTTCCTGGTGAATGCATATACCTTCCCTGACTCCAGTCAAAGAATAGGATCCCATATAGCTTTATGTCTCAGGGTAAAAAATAGGAAATAGAAAAGCAACATATAATGTGTATGGCATCCACATATGTATGCATATGTATGAGGTCAGTGGTTAACTTGCCTGGTACCTGATCAATGCTTCAGGTGACATTCCTCGATGTTTATAAAACCTAGCTATTTGGTGTTACCAGTACGACACAGGTATTTGGCTTAATACCATACAATTAGATTTTTCCTACAGTGAGATTTTCTTTAAGAAAAAAAGGATAGAAAATTGATTTTATATCTACGGAGATACATTTCTGACACATTATTAAGGAAGTAGTGTAATCTGAAGGAGGAATGGCTTTTTTCTTATTGGAAAAGAGTCTATTTGAAACCGAAAGGTTAATTCCAAAATACGTGAACCCTTGTCCAGACTTTAAGACTCATTTCATGATATTCATACTTAATTTTCCATATAAACAAAAACTGAGGCAGAGAATTTATTATGTAGGGGATTTCTGGACATACGACTTATTTCTTCTGTTTCTTAACCTACTTTGCAGCAAGTGATAACACACTGTCCTCCTGGAATATGTCATTTTTATACCGAACCATTCCGCTAGGCTGCAGCACAGGAATATCATTAGCACCGATGATGCTGATTCAGCAGCAAAGTGAACCATATTTTTGCTAAGTGTTATTATCAGGAAGAGTGTTGCATAGTAAGCAATTAATACAAATCATGGATGTAAACCCAACTATCTCTAGTCTAGCCCTTGGGTTTGAAAACTATTAGCTATAGTATATCGTTATTTCTACTACGCAAATTGCATTCTAATACTGTTACCCCATTAGAAGTGCTTGTAAGATACTGAAATAAAGTAAGAAAGTATAAGCAGGGAAATGTAAACATTATTTATACCAATCATAAGTAATTTTATGTGGGTATTTGATCTCCAAATTTTAGATCTATGCTTGAATACTCTGGTTTTGATTAACCTAAAGTATTATCTGATTAGAGTATCAGAAAAGTCACTTTACTAACCATATTATATTTAGCAGTCCTCTCTGAAATAGGCTGAAGTTAAAAGCCAAGTAGCAAGACTGGTGCCTTCATTCTTATTAGGCTTATACTGAGCAATGGTGATATTGATGAAGCATTATACTAAGTATATATAGTCCCTGTTATGAATTTAAAAAAAAGAAGAGCCCAAGGAATATCATTATGAACATATATTTGAAAAATGAAAGTAAACATAGGGCAACATATTTTCCTTTTCTTGACACTTTATTCAGATCAATGAGTTCACTGAGAAAATTTTATTTTGTCATAATTAAAATAATCTGAAATATGCAGGTAGAAAGAAATATCCTAAATTTAAATAATTTTAAATCTGTCCTCTTTTTTTTTGTCCTGGTTAAAGTATTTGGAATATGTTCACAGAGCACTAATATAACATTCCTTGCTTTTATCTCTAGTAAGTCCAACACTCAAATTTACAGATTTTTTTTCACGCATGAAGAACGAGAAAATTTCAATCAACAAGGAGTGCCTGGTTTCTAAGATAACAATATCAGCTCAGGGTCACCTCTCTTCCCTTCTTCCCTTCTTACTACACAGCAGCCTCACTTCACTTGACATTTTAGTATGAGACTTGGAGCCCTTTCAAATCTGGTCATGGTGTCTTTCGTAAGGGTATCTACAGCATGAGGCCATTTCTGCCTTTGCCATAACCTCCTTTGTCACTGCTCAGTTCAACTAACTCAAGAGCCAAACACTGTAAGACAACATCATCACATTAAAGTTGTAGATTGCTGGAAATGCATTATCCTTAACGTTATGTGAACATTGATCAGTTAAATAATCTGACAGCTTTATAAAAACTGTTTCGAAAGAACTTTGGTTTAACTCTTTATTATCAATGCCACTTCTTGCAAGAAAAAAAAGTAATGTAATTTTTTAAAGAATTGAGATGCTTTGTTTTCACAAACGTCTTTATATTTTTATACTGTTTCTCTCTTGCAATGTATGTGATAGTTTATCCTCTGTAGTACTAGGAGACATTTGACATTTGTTAAACATTACCACATGGGTGGTGGATTTAAAGAAAGGGAAAACTGGAAATTGAGTAAGAATGAATAAAATGAAATTACAAGTCATCTCATAATAAGAAGTAAAATGTAGCATTTCTTAAAAATAGTGACTGCCTTCGGGAGTTGAAATGCCTTCATATAACTATCTCTTGTAGTAGAGGAATGTAGTAGAGAGTTTATCAGTAACATTATAAAGCACTTTACCAAACTATGTGATCTCAATATCCTTCCCCCTTCTTTTATAAAGCAGCCTAGATTCTCCATACTCTACATGGTACAAAAATATATAAAGTTAAATAACATTTGACTTCAGGACAGAATTAAGCAATAGGCTCTAAGGTATAATACAGCATTGCTTCTCAACAGGATATTCAGCATTAAATAACATGTCTAAACACTTCAGAGTCCTGATGATGCTCAGAAAATTTGCAGTGTGAACTCATTCTCTCTTTCTCTCTCTCTCTCACCCCTCCCTCCCTTTTCCCTCTCTCTGTCCCTCTCTCTCCCTCCCTCCTTTGCTCCCCCCTCATTTACAGCAATTACAAAGGTCCTTGAATGAGTTTTCCATGTGCTTTTTAAAAATATCACCCTATGTGAAATAATGTTTCTGTAAATCTTGTGATTTTTATAGCCAGTACTCTATCATCTGCCACATTATACATTTAATTTATTACATTATTTTTTGCATTACAGCATAAAGTCTATGACAGTTCATTTGGCTGGTTCATGTCCTTTAAAATGAAAGTGATTCTTTTAGATATTCTAACACTTAGGCTTTTAAGGAATTGAAATTGGCATCAATGTAGTTTACTGCACTAGCAAGCAAAGTATGGGAACTGCAGCATTTATTAATGAAATGACTTCTCCAAAGTATCAGAATGTAGAATGCATAGACATGAGTTATTATATTCAGTACATTGGTTTATTGATTGGGAATCTTTGTTGATTTACTGTAACAGAGGATACTGAAATAGTTTGACAGTCCTGGTTTTAAAAATAAATTAAACATAAACTGCACTTTCCAGGAAGGAGTCCTTCCTTAGACATGTTGATTCTTCTTTGCTGCAAGACACGAATATTACCAGTTTGTAATGTAAGAATGTAAACTAATATATAATGAGCAAATGTCTTTTATAGATATTGTAAAGAACTGTCATTGCTCCTTTTGTTTTCAGTAGAAAATTTGGAAAACACAAACTGTAACCATAATCAAGTTACGCAGCATCTATGGAAATTAAAATACTCAATAAACTGAATAGAGTAGATGTTTTAACTTGGGTTATTCTGGTAATTCTCTGCAGTGTTCACATAGAATTTATACATACAAGAATCAAATATTTTAAAAATGTGACCAAGCCTCCTTTTGTATATAACTCCACTCCCAATAAAATCAAGTGAAATCAACTCCATTTGAAAACCATGGTAACTTTTGGAATTTCTATAATTATCAATGTTTCCATAATTCTTGAATCAGTCTTCAAATTTAGATGAAGCACCATAATATTTATGGATAATTTGATTGATAACCATTGCCTTTAAATTAGTAGTCTTTTATTTAGGTAGATTTGAAAATAGTTGTACTGTCTGCCAGACTTTAGTGATTGCGTGTCTACCATGTAAATCTTCTAAATGGGGAATGTATTTATTATTTTATTTAAAATATTTGCTTTAAATAACTAAAATATTAAAATTTTACTACCTCTAACTCATTGGTTTAAATCTTTTGCTGATAAAATAGGTGTTATGTATACTGTTAATACTGGCAGTATAGTATTTTATTTGCTTTAGCAAATACATAGAGAAAATAAACCATTGGAATAAAGTTACATATATGTCAACTTATTCAATCAAATAAGCAAAAATCTAGTACACAATGACTAACAATTAGCCTAGTCAAGTATATTTTTTTCTTTTTCTTTCTTTTGTGTTTTTCTTCTTTTAGGGCTTCTTCCTAAATCATGGCAAGTTAGCAGCTCTTCCTGCTCTGTGGTCTTGAGCAGTATTTTGTTGCCAGAACGACTTTTTGATGTTTACACTCTGGAGAGTGAAACCCATCAACATGCACATTTACTCTGTGTACATCTACTTGAATTTGAGTACAGTACCCACCCCCCTTATGTGCAGTTTTGCTGTCCACAGCTTCAGTTACTCACAGCCAGGTGCTTTTTGAAAACGGATGACCTTCCAGACGTATCCTCACAAAGTCAGTAATAGACAAGTGCTGTGTCACAGTTCCTACATCATTCACCTCATTTTCTTTCATCTTGTGGGCCTTTTGTCCCCTCACATTATCCTATGAAGAAGGATGAATACAGATATTTTAAGAGGGAGAGAGAGAGACTGTATTCATGTAACTTTTATTATGGTGTATTGTTGTAATTGTCCTAGTTTATTATTTATTGTCCATCTCTTAATGCGCCCATATCAATTCAGCTTTATCACAAAAATGTACGTATAGGTAGAAACATAGTTTGGTACTCTCTGCTGTTGCTGGCATCCGCCAGGGGTCTTGGATTGTATTCCCAGCAGATAAAGCGGGCTATAAAAGCCTTTGCCTATGAATAGAAACCTATGGAAAATATTCATTTTTTGATCAGCTCCTTCACCCAGGCTTCAGCTATTCTTTTGGAGATTTGTTCAGCGTCACATCCTAAATAGAGCCATGGATCTAGAGGCATTCTTCCATATTTCTACCTTTTCGTGTGTGTGTGTGTGTGTGTGTGTGTGTGTGTGTGTGTGTGTTCCTGCTGGGTTGTAGAGTGGACATTTTCTGCAGAATTTCTCTATGAAACAAAGGAGTATTTTCTGTATTGGACATAAAGCTTTTTGGTTGGATGAAAGTTAGAAAATAGTGAGAACTCTACATATTGTCCAAGAATCTCTTCCGTTCTAGCTGCTGTGCCTTTTAGAATATATGCCCTAATTTTTTTAGCATTTAATAATGAGATTGTTCTACATTTAAAAAATTTAATTTGTAAAACTTTACTACCTTGGCAATAGGCACAAGTATTTGTTTCAATACCTACTTAAATAAATAAATAAATGCTGGGAAATGAAGTAACCCTAAATTTTAAGTTATAATAAATCATTTCTGTACTAATTCTTTTCTTAGAATTGGATTAGCCTCCATCATAATGTGAAATCTGAACAAAGGGAGGGGAAAACACGTTTTCTTTCTTAGGGCAAAGCCATGTGGTTGGTACATGTACAATCTGTATTGAACATCTAGCCCAGTAGAGAGGTTAGAGAAATGAGGACCATAATCTTGACCACAGAGAAAAAAACATTATTTCACTTCACTTGATAAGTAGTGTCTAGATCCAACCCATTTCTGGGTAGAGCCAAGGTTAAAAAAAAAAAAAAAAGCATGGATGAGAAGAGTCCTGTCCTTTTTAGAAGCAACGTGTAATGTCCCATATAAACCATTGTCGTCAAAAAACTCCTGATAGAATTTTTCAATTTTTAATAGAGGCAGTAGGTTAAGCACTGTGATGACGTAAAATTCACAATAATTATTTTAAATTCCCTATGCCTTTAGGTTATCATATTCTTCCGCATGTATTATATTTTTCACTTTTATTTTGCTTTATATTTTTAAACAATTTCTCGGAATCTAAACAATAAGCTGTTCAGCTTCTGATTGGTTTCATTTATTTTGGGGGAGGTTTCCATGAGCCAGTCCCTTTGTGCCACATCTGAGATATTAAAGATGAACGCAATGCACATCTTGTACTTGAGGAGAGGTGATTCTAATGTAAGACATCTACAGTAAATATATTCACCGTAAATACTACATGTTATAATAGAAATATTAAGTAGTTAGGTTTTTTTAAGTTTATTTTATTTTTTGAAAGAGAGAGAGAGAGTGCACAAGCAGAGGAGGGACAGGGAGACACTGAATCCAAAGGAAGCTCCATGCAGAGAGCTGTCAGTGCAGAGCCAGATGCAGGGCTCCAACACACCAACCATGAGATCATGACCTGAGTCAGTCAGACTCGTAACCGACCGGGCCACCCAGACGGTTCAAGAGTTATGTTTGAGATGTTTCAGTTTTCATTTAGGCAGTCACCTATTTCTCCACCTGACACAAAATCTTCAGTTTTGAGTTTCTGTTATTTAAGCTACTGATGAAATTTCTCAGTACCTTGTTTCAGTCATTCATTCTTTCATTCCTCCATTTGGCACACATTCTTAAAGTGCCTACTGTAAGCCACATTCAAAGTGGATGTATGAGCATCCAAAGGTCCACACGCAGAGAAAGTGAGAAAAACAAAACAAAACCTAACCTCTGCTACACTGAGACATTAAATAAAAAATCCCATGATTTGTTATTATCACCCAGTTTTGTTAAGAAAGATGAGTACTAGGTACTTTTAAAATGAATGACATGGGGCTCTAAGCCACCTATTTTTAAAAAATTATATTCAGGGATGCCTGGGTGGGTCAGTCGGTTAAGTATCTGATTTTGGCTGAGGTCATGATCTTGCAGTTCCTGAGTACTAGCCCTGTGATGGGCTCTGAGCTGACAGCTTGGAGCCTGGAACCTCCTTTGGATGCTGTTTTCTTCTCTCTGCCCCTCCCCCACTCTTGTGCGTGCTCTTGTGTGCTCTCTCTCTCTCTCTCTCTCTCTCAGAAATAAACATTTAAAAATTTAAAAATAAAATTTAAAAAAAGTATATTCAAAGCCATGTGGCGTCTTTCAAGAAAATGTCACAATGCATTAGCAGATTAGTTAAAGATACATTTTTGTGTAACCTCAGATTCACTCAGTGGCCTCATGAAAGAGGGTTCTCAACTGGTGCTTCAGTTAGGGGCCACCATCTTGGTTGGTGTCTACTATATACTTCTCATTTGCAGTAGCCAATTGTCACCTTGTAGCAAGGGCTCAAATTTGAGACTAATATATTCATCCCAGACAAAAGGCCTAAATAACAAGTATGTATCTGAAGACCATGTGGACCCCCAAATTCTATTGATGAAATTGTTAACGGAAGCTCTCACAAACCCACAAGCAATTAAAATATTCACTGGTATAGTAGCCATTGTCACTTGGTCACTCTGTGAGAAATTTCTGAAAGGATATTCTGGTTTTGTAAGGATACCTGATGAAGGTCATGTTTAATAGGGAGGCTTCACAGGGATAAGGCTACATGCCAGAAGCACTGAGGTTGGCTTTCTTGGAATGGTAAGATTGGCAAGATTGCCTTTCTTAGAATTTCTTTGATGGATAAAAGCATGGACCGTGGCACCGAGGTGTCTGGCTTCAAATCTTATGTCACTTACTAAATGTTTAATATTTAATATTCCTGATACATTTTCATCTGTAAAATGTATTTAATAATTATACTTACATAATATTGTTACGATTCTCAAAACTTCCAGATGTAAAAGATAATACTTGATAATAGCTATTCTAGTGCTACATACTGTTGCCTATTATTTTTATTGGTATTATGATAACGTATGTAAATTCATGTGATCTATGTTTTTCTTTAATTAATGTTGAGTGTGCTTTATTTTAACCATGTCATCCAATATAGTTTGGACTACCACTTTAAAATTTTTGACAGTTTTAACTTGTATCCTATAGTGGTAATTTTGTGTTTAAGTTGGAATGAGAAATCCTTGGTGTTTTATGTTGGATTTTGTCACTAATTCTACTGATAACATCATAATTTTTTTCTAATTATGTTTTGTTTATGAAATGGAAGTTTGAATCATATAATTTCCAAAGACATGGTTTATCTATTGCTGTAATTAGAAAGGGCTCATCCAATCTGCTGTGGTATCTGGCAAGGACTCAGTATATAACTGCTATAAATACATTCATCCCTAATGATTGTGAAAATGTCAGTTGCATAAAGAGAATATAGCCTGAAAACTTAAATTACATTCTCAGAATCATATATAGTAATTGCATGAACTAAGGAATTGATGGACATGAATTTTGAAAATGATATAAAGACCCAAAAAATAGGGACAGAGGAGGGAGAAAGCATCAGAAAGGCAGAGACTGTTGTGAGTTCCATAAGCCACATAAAGTCACTCAGGTGAAGCATGAACCATTTCTGAATACAGGCAGTAATGGTTCTTTTAACAGATTCTCCTTCTTGAGGTCAGAGTAATGAGAATTAGAACAAGAATGATGAACAGAGGCAGTGCATTACAGAAATAATCCCATTAAAGTTTGGATACCCATAAATCTCAAGAATAATTCTGCAGTCTGTATTACAGGCTGAAAGGTCAGTGGACTACCGCTTTCTTAGACTAGGTTCCAGAAACTGTCTGATGAAGACATAGGATCTGCGGCAAAATGTGAAAATTTTAACAGGTTTTATTTAGAAAATTCTTTCTTTTCATCCTTCATATTTAAGGTGATATGGAGATCAATTTAAAATCACTTTTTCTTCTTCCTGGCTTGGGGCTGTGTATGGTAATTTCAAAGGCCTGTTGAATGAATTCTATGGCTTACAAAAACAAACCAAAACATTAAGGTCATAAAATATACATTTCTGTAAGTCCATACATATCCTTCTCCTTTAAACTTCATTTTTGAAATCCAGAATAATATCACAGTTTTCATTTTTCAGTTTCATTTATAACCCAGTCCTAATTAATGTACTTATTTTAGAAGTTCACACATTGAAAGAATATACTTAGTTTATTATCCATCCACGTGTAAAGGTGAAATAAGTCATAATAGAGACCACTAAACCTAGCTAACAGATGTATTTTTGTGAACATAATAAAGATAATCCTCATTTTTGTCATAGCTATATATTTATATGTATTATACATATATATTTATTATTTATTTAACGAAATTCACGGTCATCTTATGTCATCTTTGTTAAATAAATGCTTTGATTATTTAATAACATTAATTTTTCTCCCCAATTTCACTATATTTGGATAAATGTTTTTATTTTATGGCTTATTAAGATGGCTAACTTAAAATATTGTGTTAATGTTATATATTTTAGTTTAGTCGATTTTCTCAAAGTGTGTACTTTTAGAATTAAGCCTTCCAAAGATTAAAAGCAATTAGACATGCTTTCTCTTTAGTTTTGAAATTCTTTATGCTAGAGGAAAAAGTTCATTAACTTGCAGTATTTTTTTTTTCATTTAGTTGGAAATCAATTGAGAATCAAATGGTGCAAAATTAGAGGAGAGATTAATTATAAAAACCTAGACAAAATAAATATTATTGAATAATTAATAATATAGGCTAAATAATAATTTCCTTTCAAAATCCTTCAAAATTTTTAAGGGTTTCAACCATTTCACATGTTGTTTTGACTATCTGCATTGTAAGATAATATACATTTTTCTTCAAAACTTAATTTGAATGTTGAAATGGGTTTATGTTTCTGAAGTATTGTCCCATTTATAGGACAAATGACTGTTAATATTTCTGGTAAAATTCTATTCACCTCAACAAGTAAAATAACAACATACTTAGGTCTTTGGAGCCACCTTGTGGTCATATACTAGTATATTAGGGAATGCTGTCTGGTTTCAGATTCTTTAAAAAATTTTTTAATGTTTATTTTTGAGAGAGAGAGAAAGAGAGAGATAGCATGAGGTTGGGGAGGGGCAGAGAGAGCGAGAGGGAGACACAGAATTCATAATAGGCTCTAGACTCTGAGCTGTCAGCACAGAGCCCAATGAGGGGCTCGAACTCTGAATGGCGAGATCATAACTTTCGCCAAAGTCAGACGCTTAACCAACTGAGCCACCCAGGAGCCCCCAGATTCTTTTCTAACTAATCATTACACCTGGAAGCATTGAAACCACTGCAAGAGTGCCTGGCTAGCTCAGTAGGTAGAGCACGTGATTCTTGAATTCAGGGTTGTGGGCTCAAGCCCCACACCATTTGCGGATCTACTTTAAAAAGTAAAATAGAAATATTAAAAGAAAAAAGAAACTAATGTGAACATAGTTCATATGTTCATAAGAACATAATGTGCTGTTAATTAGCACTAAAATAGATAATTTTACACTAATTCAATTTAATTTTTATATACCAAGTATATATTGGTATATAAAATATACCAATTTATAAAATTGGTTATAAAAATATTGTTTTGAAAATGCCTGAATAAAATATTTTAAACAACACTTTTGAGGAAAAATATTTTTTAAAACTGTTTTTAAAGTTTTATTTATTTTGAAAGAGAGAGAGAGAGAGAGAAAGAGAGAGAATGAATGAATCCCGAGCAGCTTACTCGCTGCCAGCACATGGGGCTGGAATTTCCAACCGGAGACAGACTGAAACTCATGAACTGTGAGACCATGACCTGAGCGGAAATCAAGAGTTGGATGGTTAATCAACTGAGCCCCCCAAATGCCCCAAAGTGAGATACAATTTAAATCTATTTCACCGTGTAGCTGCTAGTCAACTCTAATGACTCCTTAAATGTGTAACTTTTTCAAGCAAAATTTCTTGCAGCATCCTCCGGTGTTCAGCACAAAGAAACCAGAAGCTGCATTTTTGTTACTCTTGAGTTTTGTAAAACGTCAACGTGAATATGTAGCCTGCATGAAAAGCAAGTAAATGATTGTGATTGAATGTGTTTTTGAATTAAGCTCATTGGAAATTTAGGGAGACAACTTGGTTTGCTTTCATTTTTCCTTAAATGCTAGAATAATTTGTAGTTTGTGTGGCATAAGGTACATATCCACAAAGCGTGAAACCTTTTTTACTAGTTTTTCTGTAACGTAACAACACACTTGCATGAGGGTAAAACCCACAGTTACTGCTTCTCTTGTAATTTTGAAAGCAAGGACCTGCATTGAACTACAGAGCAGTACAATTATTTTCTAGAAGCCAGAAATAAGCACTTCTAGATTTTTAAATCTGGATCAGGCATTGATTGCTTATATGGACTTATTCCCCATTGTTCAGTTTATTCTCTGCAGGTAAAAATGAAGAAATTTGATGAGAATAAATTTTCTTCCCACGTTGCCCATAGCAAAAGATGAGAAAAAAAAATTTTTCCCTTAACTATTATTTCTATATCTAGAGCTGTATCTAGATCTTTCTCTGTTTCTATTTGTCTTTCTCTTGGGACACTTTATGTCACCGTACTGAAGTAACACTGTTCATCATCATCTTCTTCATCATCTTCTTTATCATCATCATCACCCGAGTAAGACTTCAATTCCCACTTTGGACACAGGATCGCTTAGTCACATTTACAGCCCACAGTGTGAAGTGGTCCTGAATTGTCTCCTGGATCACTGAGATGATTAACTTTAATTAAGAGGATAAAGCTCAATGAGAACTAAAGACGAACTCATAAAGTCACAAAATACGTTATGAAGGTTTTCTCTCTGTTATGTGTTAAAGCTATAAGTTGTCCATATTTATTTTTATTTTTTATTTTTTAAACTTGTTTATTTTTGAGAGAGAAAGAGAGAGCGAGCGAGAGCACAAGCAGGTTAGGGGCAGAGAGAGAGAGAGAGAGAAACAGGATCCAAAGCAGGCTCTGCACTGACAGCAGTGAGCCCAATGCTGGTCTCAAATTCATGAACCGTGAGATCATGGCCTCAGCTAAAGTTGGATGCTCAGCGGACTGAGCCACCCAGGTGCCCCTGAGTTGTCTATCTTTATAAAGCAAATCATTTTCTGTCTCTATTTCAAACATGCCAGGTTGCCTCTTAATGTAAAACAACTCAGAGCATATCATTTCTCATGCACAGCCCAATAGTCTGACTGAAAACAAAGATTACTTTGCTTCCCATTAAGCTACGTTCCCTGTGTCAACAAAAGTGCTTCTATTCTAAGAGATATTACTATTGATTTGCTTTTATTCTCAAAATACTGCTAGTTTTTTTTTCTGTGCAATGCTACACACTGTATTATTTCAAATAAGCCTATAAAGCATTTATTATAATCCAAAATGGAGATAGAAGTTGAAATGTTGTGTTTAAGAGTTTAGAAATGTTGAAAATTTAGATGAAACCTTTTGATGATGTTATATTCCTATTTTGTGCTATTGCTTTGGACAAGGTTTTTTGCAGAATGGATAGCAAATGGATAATCATAAATATAGAAAGAAAACATATAAAAACATGTCCCCTGGTCAGTAAAAAACAAGAAATGACCCGAAACACTTTTAGCTAAAAATTTCAAGTTCCTTCTCAAGTTTAGTCTAAAACAGAGCATATCTATTTACGCAAGATAATGGAGCATTATCATTAATCATTATTCCTGAGATCATTTTTAATAAAAATTTTTTAATGTTTTATTTATTTTTGAGAGAGAGGGAGAGAGACAGCATGAACAGGGGAAGGTCAGAGAGAGAGGGAGACACAGAATCCAAAGACAGACTCCAGGCTTATGAGCTGTCAGCACAGAGCCTGACGTGGGACTCGAACCTACAAACTTGAGATCATGACCTGAGCCGAAGTCGGACACTTAACCGACTGACCCACCCAGGCGCCCCACATTTTTAAATTTTTGAATCATTTTTATTTAGCGCAAATGCATTGCTTGTAAATCTTAACTCTTGCCCCCTCAATTATGATTATTTGATGAATCTTTTAAATTCTAATGTGTAAAAATTTTTAAATTGATCCTTTTTCTGATTCCAATTCAATAATACAGAAGAGGTTCAAATTCATCTTTCCTTCTCAGTTTAACCATATTTTTTAGAGTTCTTAATATGTTTTATGGAGTTTACTAGGAACCTGGGAAACAGTTATACATACTTTGGTCCCTTCCTCAATGAGATGAAAATACAGTAGAAAAAAAGCAACATATAAAGGTAAATACAGTTACAATTACTTAGTGTTTTGCTTGAAGGATGAATGAGGTTTTAGGGGAATGTAGATAGGAGAACTTAACAATTTGATGAAGGGGAGGTGAAGGGGAATTTGAAAGGTTATTTGATTATTATTATTCATTATTGGTTATTGAAAGTGAAACTAATGAAACATGAGACATGACTGTATGCAAATCCAAAATCCCCTCGGTGACCTTCTCTCTCCCTGCTCTACTCCTTCCTAAAATATATGTTTTATAATTATTCTTTTATTAATATTCATTGATTTTCCATTATGAAAAAGGCAGAATATTAGATACCGAGGTATGATGGACAATAAGTAATATTCAAACTTTCTAACCTTGAATGCCTTCTAGTATTTTCCAGGAGAAAATCAAAACAAAAATTACAATATAGTCTGATGACTGCAAGGAACAGCGTAAGCACAGGGAACTTTGAAGTTAAAGACGAGGGCATAAGCCAATGTTAGATGCTAAGATTGGGTTTCTTCAGAGATGGAATCAATGCGATACCCATAAAGATGTGTCGCCCTTTAGTACAAAAGTTTTCCAGCTTCTCTCCATTTTGACAGATGCTACTATGTAGTGGTAAACTATTCTCACTCCAGAGTTGAGTGGATGGATCAACATTGTTTTACTTTTGCCACCAAGGAGAGTGGAAATCTTGACCAAGGTATTTAATCTTGCTAAGACTCTGTTTCCTCATCTGGAAGATGGGATAATGATGGCTACTTCTTAAGCCTGCTGAAAGGATTAAAGGAAGCTGTACTTATAAAACACTTAGAAATTTGTTTTGCGATTATAAACTCCTAGTACATATTACCAGCATTATTACCGCTTGCTGGGCAGAATTCAAATTATTTTTATTTATTTATTTATTTATTTTACTTATTATTTTTTTCTTGCTTTTTTTTTTAAATTTTCATTTATTTTTGAGAGAGAGAGAGACACAGAGCATGAGCGGGAGAGCGTCAGAGAGAGAAGGAGACACAGAATCAGAAGCAGGCTCCAGGGTCTGAGCTGTCAGCACAGAGCCTGATGCGGGGCTCAAACCCACGAACCATCAGGTCATGCCCTGAGCCAAAGTCGGCTGCTTAACTGACTGAGCCACCCAGGCGCCCCTAAAATTCAAATTCTTGAACCTAATCTGATCTATTTTTTCTTCTATTAAATCTTTGTAGGTCCCTCTGCATTCCCCCCACCCTGCCCACACCTAGTGATTTGCCTCATTAATACAGAAAAATTGACCATCTCTCCGTTTTAGGAGAATTCTTTGTTCTCTGTATTATTTAGTTACTATTATTTTGCATCTCCCCAGATTTGTTTTTTTTTTTATTTTTTTAATGTTTTTTTATTTATTTTTGATACAGAAAGAGACAGAGCATGAGAGGGGGAGGGGCAGAGAGAGAAGGAGACACAGAACCGAAAGCAGGCTCCAGGCTCTGAGCTGGCTGTCTGCACAGACCCTGATGCGGGGCTTGAACCCACGAACGTGAGATCTGACCTGAGTTGAAGCCAGAGGCTTAACCGACTGAGCCACCCAGGCACCCCTCCCCAGATTTGTTTATATTGGTCACTCTGCCCCCAGGTTCTATTTATGAAATCTTTCACCATTCAGATAGGCTTCAAATGTTACTTTTTTCTTGAGATACTCTTTGATTTCTCCTGCTGGAAGGCCTTCCTAGTTTTAGAAAAGTCTTACCTTTTTATTTACACCTCTCTTTTACTGTGAGTCATCATCTGTCTTGAATTATTTTTCTTGTGTATGCCTTATTTCCATTTTATATATAATTACTTTCTTAAAATCAGGATTGTTTTGATTTTTATCAGTAACTTCCACTTAGTAGCAAACGTATGATATGGAAATTCATGCATGAGACAAGTTGAACATATATAATGGATTACAATTTAATGATAAATATACTACCATAGAGTAATTCAAAGATTAACTCACTGAAGACACAAATGGTGTTTCCATATCCAGTGGACACTATTTAATATCTCTCTTTTAACAAAAGACAATTTTCTTTCTTATAAGTATAAACTCTAAAGCAGTTTTTTTTCTCAAACTGATTGATTTATTATCATATTCATTTAATGTACACAAATGACTGCACCCTGGAATTTTTGGAGTTATGATATGGCCTTTCATATTTAATTTTTTTAACATTTATTTATTTTTGAGAGTGTGAGTGGGGCAGGGGCAGAGAGAGAGGAGACAGAATCTAAAGCAGGTTCCAGGCTCTGAGCTGTCAGCACAGAGTCCAGGGTGGGGCTTGAACTTATGGATGGGGAAGTCATGACCTGAGCTAAAGTCTGTGCTTAACCTACTGGGTAACTGAGGCACTCCTGACCTTACATATTTTTAAATTCTTGCTGGATGACAGCAGATAAATATTGTAACTACAAAATACTGTGATGTTTTTATGTTTGGGCCCATAGATTGATCTCAAACCGGTTTTAAAAGATAAAGTTTCATAACACATTGAAAATAAGTAGTATTTTTTCTTGAAAGTAACCACAGTGAAAGAGACATTACTTGTTTTGAGATATGCAAATTCTTATTTGATTGTTTTTTTAGTTGACTCTTGCTTTATAGTTATTTATTGTTTTCAGCACCTGTTATGTTCAGAGCTTTGTGTTATATACTGGGATAGGTGTAGGAAAAAGTAAGAGACATATTATGTTACTGAGAAACAAGGTAGCACAGTCAGTACTTGGTTGTGTGTGATTAAGCACTAAAATGACTCTAAAGCAGTTTAGTTTTAGGAATCATTAGTAGAAGTTCAAAAGGTGAAGTAATGGGGAAGATTGAATTGTTATTTGACCTTTGCTTGGAGGGTATTTAGAATGTTTGCAAAGCGCAGTCATTTTACTGTTTTTATCACTATGAGCAAACCCAGAAATGAACATGGAAGATTGGCCACTAAGGAACAAAGCTGTATTTACTCTGAGAATACTATATTTTTGAAGAAACTTGCCAACAAGTTACGGGTTCAGATGTGATTAAAGCATTCACAAAAGATGTACTACTTTAAAGCTCTTAAAAAAAATATATATATATATTTTTTTGGGGGGGGGCACCTGGGTGGCTGAGTAGGTTGAGTATGTGACTCTTGATTCAGTTCAGCTCATGATCTCAAGGTTGTAGGAATGAGCCCTGAACTGGGCTCTTTCCTGAGCATGGAAACTGGTTAATATTCTCTCTCTTTCTCCCTCTGCTCCTCTACCCTGCTCATGCACATGCTCTAATATTAATAAGTAAGGAAATATTACTTTACCCTGAATTCATTGGAATAAATAAGGTTAAAAAATAGTCAACCTTGGGTGTCTGGATGGCTCGGTTGTTAAGTGGCCGGCTCTTGGTTTTCTCTCAGGTCATGAATTCACGGTTCCTGGGTTCAAGCCCTGTGTCAGGCTGCGTGCTGACGACACAAAGCCCGCTCTGGATTCTCCGTCTCCTTCTCTGTCTGCCCCTCCCCTTCTCGCACTCTCAGTCTCTCTCTGTCTGTCTCTCAAAATAAGTAAACTTAGATAAATATTATGCTTGACATGTTAAATGCCTCAAATGGTGGTGTTATTATATAAAATCAGGCTCTTCAGGGTGAACCAAAACTCTGTCCCCAAAGTTAGCCAACCTGAGAGTGCTAATGTAATTATGTTGATAAATAGTATGTCTGAATCTGTCCTTTCTCTACCACCAGCGATTTTCTTGGACGTGCTCTCAAACACTGGTGTAGTCTGAGTTACCAAATTCTGTCTGCGGTTTTCCGGTTTTCCTCCGCTCCAAACATTGTTCCTAATGGCTTGGTTGCTATTTAGTGTCTTTTACCACTGACGGAAGTGTAGTTTCTCGTCTGTGTTTGCTGATGGGATGTCGTATTCCAAAGCTATGAAAACTACTCATGGTGACACTAATGAGTTAGCATCTTTGATGTGTCACATAGCTTTTTAAAAATTCTGCTTCAGTTGAGGTCCATTTGTGTGTGGATGTGTTTTTCTTAAGAAAACAACTTGTTCTTAATCGCATAGTCAGTTATTGGCAACATACAAAGTAGAATTTATGTCTTAAAATTTCCATCCCTGCGTTATTTCTACTGTTCTATAAAAGCGGTAAAGGTTTGCTTCACTATAAAAGGGAAAGTCAGGCAATATCAATTGCATGAGTTTACTTATTTTTTTTATAATTAACTGAGGTCATACATGTATTCACTGCTGTTGTATGGTATGCCCTGCATATTCTTTATGTAATAATTAAAGCTATCATAGTTCATTCACTGATACTGATTATTTGTAGGAGATGCTAGATCTGTCATTATAAAGTTTTAAAGCAAATGGCTAAATATTAATAAGCCTCATAATAATGATAACTGTCATTTATTGAGAGTTTTCTAAGTGCCCGGCACTGCTCAGCATGATTTACATCTAGGATTTTTCTTAATCATCATTAAAGATGATGGATTTTTAATGAATAATATTATTATCTCATTTTTTAAATGAGAGAACCAAGGCACAGAGAGGTTAGTTAACTTTCACAAAGCACAAAGGCGGTATGTGAGAGAGGCAGAATGCAAACTCTAACATGGCCCCTGCCCCTCTATTCTTACCGTCTCCCCCATGTTTACCTAAGTGACAGCTGCATTCCTGAAAGGAGAAATATATGACCTACTTTTTTCTATTCCTGTTTTCCTTATTTTAAAGTTTCTATTTGTCAGTGGCTATTTTTATTGTTTCTTTTTCAAAGAGAACATTGTCCTAAAAATAAGTGGGGTTTAGCATGTAAAACTACAACAAATGTGCCATATTTTAAGCACTATTTTATTAATATGTACAACTGAGTTATCAAAATTTGTTCATAAATTTTTTCATTCATGGCAGAGAAGACTTTTACATAGAACAAGTTTTACTAAAACATTTAATCTAAAAAGTAGCCATAAATTCCTCATATGTCATGTCGTTCTCTTAACTTTACATTATAGTTTTTTTTTTAAGGCCTCCAATTAGAGAAATAAGGCATATAATGATATTTTTAAGCATATGTAGGATATGTCTGTAGTAGACATAGAAAAATAGCCACAATGGTTGTCTCTGGGTATGGGCAAGAGATTCGTGTGTCTACAGTTAGAAAACCATCTTCTTGTACATTAATAAATACATCATATGTTATTAGAAAGTATTATGAATATGAACTCATTTTTCAAAACTATATTTAATTTAGAAAAGCTTGTCAATCATCATGAAACCTACTAAGCATATGAAAAATAAAAGATTCCAAATTCTTTATAGCAAATTAACTCACTTTATATAAAGAGAAAAAAACGAATAAGTGAATGTACATATAAACACCACTTACTGAGCTTTACTAAATTGAATAGTTATTACCAAGCAAACTCAATAACATTGTTTTTTTCCATGTGGCTCTAACAATAAGAGGAATTTTATATATTTTTAAAAAGTAATTATTAGAAAACCACATTGAGATTGTGACATAAATCAGTGTTCCTCAAACCTGATTCAGGCTATATGAATTTTGAAAGCTGTGAGCTTTCATGTGACAGTATGGATATATCTAATATAATCATGTGCTTAAGGTGAATAACTATCTTGTAACAAAATGCTCTTATGTTATTCCAGGGCCCACTTTTCCATTGTGATCATTGTTACTATCAAGCGTTGTTTAGGTTTCTGAAACAATAACAGAGATAGAAATATTATATATTAAAAATCTTATGGGTTTTGCCAGGTGAGCTTTAAATGATAGTGATGAATTATCTGAGTTAATCAGAAGTTTTGCCACATAGAGAAAGGTGTATCAAGAATTTACTATGTTCTTTTTTAAAAAAAATGTTTATTTATTTTTGAGAGAGAAAGGAGGCAGAGAGTGAACAGGAGAACAAGGAGGCATAGAGAGGGAGACAGAGAATTCCAGGCAGGCTCCATGCTGTCATCACAGGGTTCAGCACGGGGCTTGAATCCTTGATCAATGAGATCATGACCTGAGTTAAAATCAAGAGTCAGATGCTTAGGGGCATGTGGGTGACTCATTCAGTTAAGCATCCAACTTGGTTTCCGCTCAGATCATGATCTCACGATTCGTGAGATCAAGCCCTGTGTCAGGCTCTGTGCTGACGGCATGGAGCCTGCTTGAGATTCTCTCTCTTCTTCACTTTGTGCTCCTCCCCCACTCCCATGTGCTCATGCTTATGCTCTCTGCCCCCCCTTAAATAAACAGAGACATAAAAAAAAGTTGTATTCTAACCAATGAGCCACCCAGGCTCCCTACTTTGTTCTATATGTATTAATATCTAAATAAATTCCATTTTAATTCTCAGTGCCATATTCACTCTCAACAATTAGTTTTTGTGAACTAAAATAATCCTTTACATAAAATTAGTATGCATTTGAATACTATTTGAATACTGTACTAATTTGTGTTATATTCTAAGTACAAATGTTTGTCATTTTACCAAAAAACTCTCATGCTTAATTTATATGTGTTCGAGTAACATTATTCTACAAGTTATTCACATCAATGAAACAACAGGAATAATGATAAGAGAACACCATTCAACATAAAAGCCCATGATAAATATGAAATTATCTCTCAATATTTAGTAGTTGCAAATCATAATTATGAGTGAGGGTAATATATAATGGTGTTTGTTGGGGTTTTTTTGCAGATAAAATGTTAATTTAAAATTAACATTTTAAAATGTGATGGACCTAATGATATTAGGGATGCTTATAGATTTCTGAAACCAAGAAACTAACATGCTTCAATATAGAGCTTTCCGTGAATGCATATCTGGTAGAAAAATAGTCTTTGATGTGTCTTCATGTTTGTGATTTTGTGAATATATGCATATGTATGTGTATAAATATATAATATATGTATGTGTATATATATATTTCAGAGTCAGCCAGATCTTGCTGCTAAATGTAAGATTTAATCCAAACACTTGGAGAGAATGCACCCTCAGAGAGAGTTCAGTATATCAAATCACATTTTCATAATGGTCCCGTTTGGAAATTTTATCATGCCTGCAGGAAATTAATTCATTCATCAGTAAACTATTGAGAATTTTCAGGTGTAGAGTTCTGTACCATATCAACTGTCACTGTTTAGCCCATGTGGCCAAGACACCTGGTTCTTTAATTTCAGTGTGAAAATGTTCAAGCTTGATCACTTCAAATATCACTAAAGACAAGAAGAGCCTGGGACTTTGACAGAGATAAAAGCAGTTTTAATGGTATATTGGGCCACTTCCCTTAAATAGTCTAGAATTGATTTATTGCATGTTTTTTATCTAAGCCTTTTATGAACCTATTATATTTTCAGCCCGTGTTACTTCCATAAGCACTCTATCTAATAAATAAAGTAGTTTGGCACTTCCCATTATTTGCCCTAAATTTATCTCTCTTAAACTTCAAAGGATGCCCTTAGACCTTGTATAATTGAAGTTTGTGGATAGGTTGGCTTTCACACTATCAACCTTCTTCATGATTTAATCGATGTCAGAGTATCCAGATTGAAGATTCTAATCTTTAAGGTCTTCCTATACAAAGCTGCTCCATTTCCTTAACAACACTTTAGTTGTCTTTCTATGAGCATTTTCTAGCTTTACTATATTTCTTTGAGATAATGCAGTCAGTGTTGTGTGAGAACCTTCAGGCAAGTGGATCACAGAAGTTCATAATACAAAGAGTGAGTATCTCAGAATATGAGTTCCCATCTTGCCATTTCCACCAATCAAGGAATCTTTAACACAGCCTTTCAGAGCTCTTCAGTTTATTTTGCTTTCACCAAAAATTGGGCAGTTAGAAGAATTGACTTCTTTTTTTTTAACTTTTAAAAAATGTTTTATTTATTTTTGATACAGCAAGAGAGACAGAGCATGAGAGGGGGAGGGGCAAAGAACTAGAGGGAGACACAGAATCCAAAGCAAGCTTCAGGCTCTGAGCTGTCAGCACAGAGCCCGACATGGGGCTCAAACTCACGAATGTGAGATCGTGACCTGAGCCGAAGTCGGAGGCTCAACTGACTGAGCCACCCAGGCGCCCCAGAAGAGTTGATTTCTAAGTTCCTTGCTTAACTTAGAATCCCAGAAATTTAATTTAAAAATTATTAAGAAAAATACTTTTGGGTGTGATTAATGAGGCCAAACATAACAATGCAATAATTTAGATTTCATTGTTGCATGGTGATTTATATGGTAGCCACATAATTTTATATATTCATGTAGAAACCTTCTCATACCTCCATGACCATTATTTTCAGTCTTGTGTCCCCCTCAATAGAGCTTTCTTTAAATCTCTCCTCCCTCTTTGTTGACCTGCAATTTGATTAAATAATTTTCAGTAGCAGTAATAGTTGGTAACTTTATATTGATTCATTTATACACTGATTAAAGCAGTGGGACAGAAATCCGTATATAAAAAATTTATGACCTCATGGAATTCTAGGGTTGGGGTCACACAATAAAAGTCTAAATAACAAAAATATTTAACATGGCTGATGGTAATAAGTGCTATGGAGGAAATGGTGCAGAGGTGGGGTGTTACTGGTCTAAAAGTAGTTCCTTTCTCTCCAGGATACTACTCTGGTGGCTGGGTTTTGGTCCCTACTGTATCTTGGAGCACCTAGCGAGCTCTCTGAAAAACAGTTGTTGAGTGGGTATCTGGCTATGTCCTTTTTTTTTTTTTTTTCCCTTCAACTTGCTGTTCTACTGTGATCATGAAGAAATGTTATAGAAATGTATTTTGTAGGGAAAAAAAAGAGAGAGAACTTTCATTTCTCACTAGATAAGGTAGAGTTCAGAAAATGCAAAAAATAGTTTTGAGTGATACATTTTTCATTTTCATCACTGATATAGTTGACAGTTTTGTGAAGGGGAAAAAAAAAGCACATGCTGTGAGACAAATCCCTAAAAACATATATGTGGTTATTTAAAAGTACAGCTCACCCTGCACTTGCATTTGGAATTCAGCATTGCCTTCTGCTTACTTTGTTTTTGATAGCTTTTCTTTTCTGCAAGGTAAGAGATACTCTGGCCAGAGGGTTGTTTGATTTCATAAATATTTTTGTTCACATGCTGCTTAAATGCTATTGAAACAGCTCCTGCCGGACCTGTAAATCTCTCTGTTTGGGGTTTTCTTATTCTCTATTGCTATCTTCGCATCAATTTCCTTTCACGCATCTTTGGGGTATTTGAAAAGAGAAGTCCTCTGATTGTTTAAATTATTTCTGATTTGAAAGAAATACTCTGCTATAAGAATGCACATTACAGTGACATTCTCTGTTAAAATTTGTTATGCGATTTACATGTTCTGGCTGTCACTGCACATTTGTTCTGTTATATATTGTTATTACCTTGTATCCTTATCGCGTTTCATATTTTATACGCAGTCCTCAGACACTTCCATGCTCAGAGCGGTCATTAGCTGTGTGCTCTCCAGCTGTTCAAGACTGTTAAATAAAACTAGTCCCCCCGTCGGGAGTGAGCCTGACTGGCTGCCTGCATCGGCAGGAACTGCTGGCATGGAATTGGCTATGAATGGACAGGACAAGGCTGCCCTGATGCAGCAGCTTCATTTCCCAATCCTGTAGCTTCTTCCTGGGTGACACAAAGGAAAGGGGAAATAGTACTCACTTCTGTAAGAGCCATACCATTGTTCTTCTTCTTTTCCACATACTTGGCATTATAAGCATAGCACTCTTTGAAGCTACCTCACATTTTTATATGTCCTAGAAAGTGCCAGAACTAAGGTCAAGTATGCAAGTAGCAAAGCTTGATTTGGTCTCAAAATGAAAGCAATGAATTAGTTGATTTCTATCTTTTTACTTCTTTGAGTTTTATAAAATGGAATGAGGGGCGCCGGGGTGGCTCAGTCAGTTAAATGTCTGACTTCGGCTCAGGTCATGATCTCACAGTTCGTGGGTTCGAGCCCTGCTTCTGGCTCTGTACTGACAGCTCAGAGCCTGGATCCTGTCTTTGGATTCTATGTCTCCCTCTCTTTCTGAACCTCACCTGTTCATGCTGTCTCTCTCTCTCTCTCAAAAATAAATAACACATTAAAAATTATAAAATGGAATAATTCTAAGTAAAGATTCATTTTTAAAATATACAGATGTAGGTAAAATATAAATGTGACTTTAGAGGGTTCCCCACCCCACCTACCTGTATATTTATTTCTTTATAATTAAAATACACGAAGCAGTGTTTGGTATCTCATAACTATTGAGAGCTGCCATATTGCCACCATAAATAAATGCCTCCTCTGTCCTAGAAATTTTAAGTGCTGGGGAGCTGAAGAAGAGTAAGACATCCTGTGTATCCAGAAGTTTATATTAGAAGATTTAAATTACATCATGATCATCACTTTCAAAACTAACAGGGATTAAGAATGGTGATTTATTTTCTCATTAGAGGTAAGAGTGATTTAGCTAAAACTTAACACATCTGATTCTGCACACTCTCATCCATCCTAATGCATTCCAAATTTTGCAGGCTACCAAAATAGATCTTTTAATGTCAACAGAGCTGAGTCTGTTATGGCTAGCTATGACAATGTCCCTTTTCCCTCATGCGCTATCTTCTTCCGTGCAAATTCTCACAGCCCACATATGATGTGTATATATATATATATATATTCTTCATCTACCAAGTGTACTCTTGCCTACAACATTCTAAAGCTGAAAAAATTTCACCACATTAGATGAATGTTTTATTAAAAATCAGCTGTGTCCTGTAAAATTGTTTGTACTGACATTTTTCTGGCGTCTTCGTTCTGAGTTGAGTAGCCTTCATATGGATCTTCTTATTTCCATGCCTGCCCCACCTCAAACTAATCCGAGCCCAGGTAGGTGAGGGTATGTCACTCTTCTGTGCAAATGCCTCATTTGGCCTAAAAGCCAAAGACTTTGTAAGAGCTGGCAAGGCCCCTCCATGGTCTGGTCCCATTTCCCTCTCCAAGCCCATCTCCTGCTTTCCCAGGGCTAACACCACCTCTGCCATCTTGGTTTCTAGCTGAGCAAATAGCATTCTGTTATGCCCCTGCTTTGGATGGAGCTTTTGAATTTTTATGTACCTTCTGCATAGAAGTATTTCCATATGTGTGTGTGTGTGTGTGTGTGTGTACCACATATCCATTTTATACATGTATATTATATATATTTGATTTTTATACATGTATATTTTACATACATCTATCTGTGTATGTATGTATAGCCCAGGCCAAATTCACCCTCCTTTCCTTTGGGTCTTTACTCAAACATGACTCCTTCAGAAATGCTTTCCCTGACATCCCTATTTAAAGATGGAAATCCTTGGGGGTGCCTACCTGACTCAGTCAGTTAAGTGTCTATTATTTTCAACCCTGGTCATGATTTCATGGTAGTGAGATCAAGCTCTATATTGGCTATATACCGGGTGTGGAACATGCTTAAGATTCTCTTTCTCTCTCTCTCTCTCTCTCAAAATGACGGACTAACTGACTAAATAATTAAATAAAATTTAAAATAGCAATCCTTCAACACTTCCATTTTCCAATATTGGTGTTTGCTAAGCATCTCTCCTATCCAACATACTATGTATTTTACTTGGTCCATTTGTTTATTGCTGGTATCCTTCCAATGAGATCAAGCTTCTTCATGACAGTGAATTTGCCTGTTTTGCTTCTGCTATATTACTTATTTATTATGTTTTTGTTTGTTTGTTTGAATCCTTCCAATAAAAATGTAAGCTCAGTTCCGGCCGAGAATATTGTTCGATTTGTTTAGCTGTGCCCTCTCCGTTCGTCTGCATAGTTTGAATTTTAAGTAAGTCAATGAATATGGGAATTCTGTAGGGATTCTAGATGGTGACCAATCCTGGAGTTTGCAGGGAGACTCAGATCAAATCTTTGGTTTTCTCTCTCCTCACTGATGTACTGATATCCTTTGGTATTGTGGGCAAGGGGTGAGAGGCAAGGGCAGCCGTGGACTCCCAGGTGCGGCTCCCCGGACCCAGGCAGTTCGGACTGACCTTGAGTAGACAGCTGATGAAGGAGGTTCCTTCCCTACTTAAACTGCATCTAAGTGTTTGCTGCATGTCGGCAGGTACACCCCCATTTCAAACTTCAGAATATGAAGTCGGATGCTGATAGGTCCAAATGTCTTGTATATTATGCTGACAGCTAGACCTTGACGATAAGATGAAACTAAAACGAATTTTCCATAAACCTTCAAAAGTTAAAACAAACTGTCCAGAGCCAGTCAGTCAGCTAAATTGATTGCTGTTTTCTGGAATTTGTATATTTTGTCTGCACCTCTTCTGTCAACATTCTTTATGTCTAATATGAATACTGACTGGTACGCACACTACTTACAAAGCTGTGGCAATGAGAGGAGGAAAAAATCTGCCTCAGCCCGTACTGTGGTCATATATATAACTGGCATATTCAGAGCTGATGGTCGAGAGTCATTTTAAACAATATGGAAAGGTCAGAAAAGTACAACCTTGACAGGGATATGTCCTGTCCTTACCACCCGCCTAGAGAAATCGTTAGATTTATATGATTTTAAATCAAATGCAATGTTAATAAGCCACTTCATTTTTAGAGAACTTCTTTTATTCAAAGGACAGATTTTGAGAACAAAAAGCACTCGGTCACATTTTATATGTTTTACGCAAGTATTTTTTTTCCTCATATTAATTGATTCTCATGAAGCCTTGTTAATTTTAGACAAAATGAACAACTTTGCTTCTCAGTACTCCTCTTTCTCCGTGTGTTTTAAGGCCTCATTGTTGAGGAAAGTTATTTATATCTTAAAAACAATATGGAATATTCTTTTAACCTATATAATTTTGCCAAAATGTACTAAGTGTCAATAATTAACTGCCTCCTTTTGAACTGTTTGACAAAGGAAACGGAAAAATCAAACCTCAGGAATATTAGAAAAACTTTTGTTATGTTTACTGTGATTAAAAAATTAATATATTAACATCTGTGAGAGATTAGAGTTTTATGTCTGAGGATAGTAAGGTAAAATTGAAAAGGAAGGAGCTTACAGGTTTTTACTGAGAAGGTTCTAGGCTGATACATCTAAGTATACTGTGTTCATTTTACTACTAACAGTATTCCTTTTTTATGAGCAAATCTCAATTATAACAAACATTATTTTAAAAAAGTCCAATGTGGTACTACATAAGTAGAAATAATACAAAATTAAATTATGTGTTATTTTTGGATAAATAAATTTTGGCAAAAACAATAAAAACTATGCATGAAAACACAGGCGCTGATTTTATGGCAGTGTTAGACTTGTAGAGGGAGAAGACAGAGAAGAGCTGGAATGAAGCTTATTTTGCTTTTTAAAAGAGAGACACTGAAGCATGTGTGATGCTTATTGACATGTCTAAAATCTGATTTTTGGTTCTTTGATTTCTCTTGCAATATTTGTTATATTTTAAAGTATAAGCATTAATATAAACATATTAAGATGAGTGGACAGATAATATGAAATTGTACTTGTAGAAGCTATTAAAAAATCTGCACTATTTTCAAACATTCCAGTTTGAATTTAACTTTCTTTTCATCCAACTGTTGAGAAGAAATAAAATGGCAGCCCCACCTTTTCCCAAAGCACTTATAGTTCCTTATTCAAATACAGTAAAACCTTGATTTGCAAGCAACGTGTTCTGCGAAAGTTCCACAAAACAAGCACACATTTCTAATAAATTTTAACTTGATAAACAAGTGATGTCTTGCTGTACAATCAGAACGTGACGCTGAACATCACTTGATCACAACAGAGTCAATGGTTCTTCTCTCTCTCACTCTTGCTTGCTGAGGGATTGTGTGATTGTTTCCTGTGTTTGGATGCTTGGTCTCAGGCCACAGTGTTTGGCAGAAATCAGTGATTTTTCAGAATGTTAGAAGGTGCCCACAACTGGTGTATGTGTATTTTTTGTCACTTCAAAGCACCTATGGAAAGTCTCGTTTTCCATTCAAGACTGAGCTTAGGAGTGCTTTGCTTCATTCTAGGTAATTGGATAGGTTCTTTGTTAAAGTTGCACAAAAGGCAAAAGATTCCATTGAGCCAATAGACAGCAGTGATTCTGTTAGAGATAGTGACAGTCATCCTACATAATAACCTTCCTCACTCTGGTCTCTTCACACCAGCCAGGAAGATTCTCAAAGGTAAGGACAGGTTAATTTGTTTATTTTTCTTTATATTTCTACTGTCTTTATTAATTTGTCTTATATTTACAGTAGTAAAATCATTTTTACATTAATATTTTTGGGTTGTGGAACAAATCATCTGAGTTTTGATTATTTCTAATGGGGAAATTCCCCTTGATATACACATGCTTTGAATTATAAGCATCAAACATGTTTCCTGAACAAATTATGTTTGCAAACCAAGGTTTGACTATATATTATGTATATTAAAAATTTCATTTAAACATGAAACATGACATAATTTTTCCTATATGCCAATAAACATCCTATGTATTAATGTACAATAGTATCAATATGTAACCTTTATATTCTGATAGCCTTTCTAATAATAACATTTTTTTCCTATTTAAGACATGAAGAAAGAAATATTTATAATTTTTAAGGACCTGGAAATTTTTTTTGTTTAGGAAGTATTCCTGATGCTTAAAAATATCAATCCTTTTCGTGAATAGTTTTTTTGGGAGATTAAGGGTTAAAGTAATTGATGGTGGAAGATTATACCCTTTGTACTTAGATTTGTTTGAATTTAACATTTTCAGCCTCTTCTCTTTGGGTGTGGGAGGAAGGAAAAATATCAAAATGGTGTAAGTATATGTGAAAACTTTTCCAAGAGGCTGTATGCCACACTTTTTCCCCCTTGTTTTCCTTGTTTTTTCTTAAGGAGGTAGTTTCTAATGTTCAATGAGAAGGGTCAATCAATCCATAATCACTCATTGAGCTTATATTATGTCTTAGATGTGTCAGGAGTGGTATAGAAGTGGATAAATTGATAAATAGAAACTACAATGAATTTATATATATATATGTTTATATATATGTAAATAATCACCTATGAAGATTTCTGTAATTTGGTACCAAATGTATGTCTCAGACCACAGCAGATTTCTAACTTTTTGAGGAAGATTCATTAGGACATGATTTTATCATCATCAATATACCTACAAACCTGGTTAGCCATCTTTAAATTGAGTTCTTGGTCATAGAACCATATAGTTTTAGAATTATAAGGGATCTGCTATAATTTTCAGGTGGGGCCTCTGAGAGGTGATTAGATAAGGAAGACATAGCCTTATGCATGGCATTAGTGCCCTTATACGAGAGATCCCAGGGAGTCCCTTGGCCCTTTCACCAAATTATAACACAGCAAGAAAACAGCGACTTATGAACCAGGAGGTGGATTCTCTGCAGATATGGAATCTCCTGGCACCTTGATCTGAGACGTGCCAGCATCCAGAACTATGAAAAATAAATGTTTGTTATTTAAGTCACCCAACCTATGGTATTTTTGTACTGTGCCAGTCTGAAAAGACTAAGACAGGATCTTAGCAATCCCCAATTTTATATACCATCATCAAAATTGTTCTGTAATTTTTCCCTGTATCTCCTGCTACTGCTTATAGGGTAGATTATACACCCCATTTCATCAATGTCCAATCTTAATGTTTGTTTGGTAGGAGTTTGTTTTACTCCTCAACCATTTTATGTAGATCACGAGGTGATTTTTCATATGTTCATTCAAGAGCCCATCTCAAAAAAAATGAACTATAATTATAAGGATAATTTTGGATAATTTTGAGTTAAAATAATTTAACACTGGCATGATGGCTATAATTTTCTGGTCTCTGGAAACTGCCCTGTTTGGAATGTTGCTGAAGGCTGGTTATAGTTGTGAAGCAGAAGTTCAAACAGTTAAAGGAGACAACTGTGGTTGAACATGCAAATTCTGTAAAGCTAGTTGCTGAGTGCTTTATTCCCACTTCCATTTTATATATTTTCAATATTGACTTAATTTAAATGTCACTGTTAGGATTCATATGATTATAATGGGGTACCTGGGTGGCTCAGTTGGTTAAGTGGCCAACTTCGGCTAAGGTCATGATTTCGCAGTTCGTGAGTTCGAGCCCTGTGTTGGGCTCTGTGCTGACAGCTCAGAGCCTGGAACCTGCTTCAGATCCTGTGTCTCCCTCTCTCTCTGCCCTTTCCTTGCTCACGCTCTGTCTCTCTGTCTCTCAAAAATAAATAAACATTAAAAAACTTTTTTAAAAGATTCATATGTTTATGCTGTTTTATGCACAAATGCTAAACAGGCAAGCATGAAACCCTTTTTCATTTTTGAACTTTATATTTTTATTGAAGTTCTAAATTTGTATTAAGTATACCTTTTAAACACTGGCCTTAACTTTATTCTGACTTAGTGATTTCAAGGAAGTACTGGTTTCATCTGAGAACCATTTAACTATTTACACAAGTGGTCCGTTAACTGATGCTGACCCCTTCATAGAATTATAGATGGGGGAAAAAAAGTTATGTTGTATAATTATCTAAGTACTGCTTAAGCATTATAACAGTTTAATCGAATGTTTATTCTTGAGCACGAAACTCAGTATCTACAGGAACATCTTATGATCTTTATTTAGACTTTTTTCTCTATTGTAGAGGTTATTTTATATTGAAATCAAATGATATATTAAGAAGTATCTGGAGGCATTTCATAGGGTCAGTAATAAATTTCCTATATTCTTAATCATCCTCAATATGAATTTACAAATGTTTTCTTGATTTTTAAATTTTGAATTATTCACAGACTTCAAGAGCTTCTGTCAAAATATTACTTTTTGTAATTGTTATTTGTTCTTGTTTTAGTGCGTTCTGTAGGATTGTTCAGTATTTGAGTAAAACAGTCAAGCTTAAAACTCACCCAAAACATGAGTTTATTTTTGAATTAGTAGGACTATATATAGGAGTGCTTGGGTGGCTCAATCAGGTAAGCATTCGAATTTGGCTCAGTCAGGGACAAGGGGCATGGAATTACTGGAACTTGTAAAGTTAGATGTCGTTAAGTCTTTCCTTGAGGTACATGAGCTGACAAGGTGGGAGTTGAGTATAAAAAATCTGAGAATGAAATTAAATATTCAAGAAAGAGGGAAAAAGAATGAAAGATGGCTAGCTTTTGGAGATTTTCCTCTTGTTTCTGAGTATGTTCACTTCAATAATATGCCCAGAAAGTGTGTACATTGATATTGGATAGGGTTGAGGCTTCACTGAGTTGATCATGAGATGAAATTAGATCAAAGACCATTTTAATACTTCATTTGTCCTCATTCTGGGTAGTGTATCAGAATAATTTTTAGGTCCCTAAGTACTTTTATAAGCTTGGATATTTTGTCAAACTTCTCAAAATATCTAGCTATTTCTGTCTACTTAGTTCGCAGTTATCCCAAAAAGTCTCATTTTGAAAATCTAGGTAGAAGTTATTTGTGCTATTACCATGGTTATTATCTAGGTGTGACCAAACAGTCATTCTGAGTCTTTGAAATGACTCAGTTCTGGAATTTGGCTGAAGAGACAAATCACTGTTGTGGTTGGAGCATCCTTTTTCTGGCTCACCAACTGAAAGGATTCTCAGTTGCATAATCCTTGTAGACAATGGAGTGCTATACATCTATTTCAGTCCTAGAGACTGAATCATCTAGTCACTGAAAAATGCTGTGTTGTACCACTATTAATTACAGAAATTGCATCTTGCATCTGGTGGTCCATTGGCATTATTTCCTCTCAACACTCAAAGGTCTCATCATGCCCATGGAAATGGGGAGGCTTTTTTAACTGCAAAATTTTTTAGCAACATTCCTAGCTAGTAGAGAACATCTACAGGATTTTTGGAATATGTTAATATGCCATAATCTATGTATTTCTTGATACCCAAGCTAGAAAAAATTTTTCATCATCTTTTAAGAGATGTAAGGAGTAACTTGAGTGAATTACATATGATAAAACTACTTTACCATTCTCATTACCTTAATTAAATGAATCTTTTTCATACACAAAATAGCAAAGAGTTTTGGGCATCTCATAGTCTTCATTAAGTCTATGCCTTAATTAGCTAATAAAACAACAAAGCATACCCATTATCATGTGCTGAGGAGAGCACA
>PISW01007730.1:0-84792 GCA_004023785.1 Mungos mungo
TGTGTGTGTGTGTGTGTGTGTGTGTACGCGAGTGGGTGTCTGTGTGTCTGTGCGTCTGTATCTGTGTGTGTGTGTCTGTGTGTGTCTATGTGCCTGTGTCCGTGTCTGTCTGTGTGTCTGTCTGCGTGTATGTGCATGCGTGTGTGTCTTTGTGTGTCTGTGTGTATCTGTGTGTGTGTGTCTGTGTGTGTATCTGTGTGTCTGTGTGTGTGTCTGTGTTGAGTGAGGGTGTCTGTTTCCGGCTTCAGAAACAGCATGGAAACACGCTATCCAGGGGGGCCTCCCAGGCCAAGAGAGGCAGGAAGAAACCAGAGCCTGCTGACCCAGCTCCAGCCAGCTCTCAGCAGACCTACTGTGTGCAGGGGAACTTACTGGGCCGCACACCACAGCGCACCTCCCTTGCACGCTGGCTCTGCGCCCCGAGCCCCACCTGTGTCAGCCTCGTGCCCTTCTCACCACATCCCCGGGCTGGACCAGCCACCCCAGGACGGTGTGAAACCCAGCCCCGTCTTACACGGGAGGGACTTCAAGCTTGGGGTGGCTGAGGCTGGCCACGCCCTCTCCTCTGACCTCAGTGTCCCCAAACCTGGGCTTTGCAGACTGCGCGCCAGATTGTGTCTGTTGCTAGAACACATGTTGACACTTTATGTATCTATTCACTATTTCTCTCAAAATTTCTTCTCTTTAAAAGTTGTATTATTGGGGCACCTGGGTGGCTCAGTTGGTTAAGCCTCAGACTTCAGCCCAGGTCACCACTCACAGTTCGTGGGTTCGAGCCCCGTGTTTGGCTCTGTGCTGACAGCTCAGAGCCTGGAGCCTTCTTCTGATTCTGTGTCTCTCCCTCTCTCTGCCCCTCCCATGCTCAGGTTCTGACTCTCTCTGTCTCTTAATAATAAACAAAATGTTTAAAAAAATTTTTTTAATTGTATTATTTTCCTCATGTTTTATTTTGACAAATTTCAAACCTACTGAAAAGTTGCTCGAAGGAACATCCCTGTGCCGTCGATTTAGAATCTGGATTTGGGGCGCCTGGGGGGCTCAGTCGGTAAAGCATCCAACTTCAGCTCAGGTCGTGATCTCGCAGTTCCTGAGTTCAAGCCCCACATTGGGCTCTGTGCTGACAGCTCAGGGCCTGGAGCCTGCTTCAGATTCTGTGTCTTCCTCTCTCTCTGCCCCTTCTCTACTCGCGCTCTGTCTTTGTCTCTCAAAATATAAATGTTAAAAAAAAATGTTTAGTCTGGATTCACCAGATGTGAGCGTCTTCCATGTTTGCTCTCTCTCTCGCTCTCTCCCGGTATATAGAATGTATGTTCATGTACATGCATGTACGTATATTTGCATACCTACACATATGTTTATATACATGTGTGGTTATAGTTGTACATACATAGATGCATGTGTGCACATACATGGACGTGTGTGTGTGTGTGAGATGCACACGTGTGCAGGCACGTTTTCGTGAACGGTTTTCGGACATCACCACACTTGACTTGTAACCGCTTCCGTGCGTGTCTTCTGGCCGGGGACGTCCCCTCTCATAACCACGATGATAATGATCGCACTCAGGACACCCCGCATTGATTTAATTCTATTATCTAATTTATAACCACATTCAAATTTCCCCCCAATTAACCCACTGACGTCCTTTGGAGTCTTTTTTCTTTTCGAATCCAGGAGACAATCAAGGATCGCTCATCGCATTTATTTATTGTCCCTTGGAGATGGAATCGGAAGCACTGAAAGCCATCGCAGAGGGGAAGTCTCGGTCCCTGGGCTGCGGATCGCTGTGTCAGCATCGGGCAGCAAATCATGTCCCCCGCATGTGACAGCCTTTGGGAAACCCTGTCCCTCGCTCGATTGCTTCTGAGTCCGTGCCCCGGATAACACCCCGTGCCTGTCCTTGAGGAGTGCCCGGAGTCACGACCCTGTCCCTAAGCCTGGGCTCCTGCCAGAGGCGAGGCAGCACCGTCCCCGGGCGCCCTCCACCATCCCAACTTTGATTTTGTCCAAGGCAGCGAGTCCGTGCCACGAGACCGTGACCGATCGGGGCCGGTGCTGGCCGCCCGGCCGCCGGTGCTGGAGGTTCCCTTGCGCCCTGTGGGGTCGACCAGGTGCCCACCCAGCCAGGGAGGCTCACAGGGAAGTCTTGGGAGATGTCTGCCCTGCATCCTCCTCTCCTTTGGTGATAAGATGGGGAGACCCCTTCAGGAAATGCCCCTCCCCCTCCCTTCTTCCCTCCTCCTACCTTGAACTCGGTCGTGCTGCCTGGCGCTGCAGCAGCCGTGTGTGACCACAAAGCGACATGCGTTGAGACAAAAAGCCAACCGTCGGAGGAAGACAGAGCAGAAAGATGGGGAGAGATGGGTTTCAGGACGCCCACATTCAGCCTCTGCTCCAGGCCGGCCCCCCTCCCCTCTCCCTGTGGGAGGGGTACTTGTCTCTGTCACTCCGGCTACTATCAAAAGCATTCCTAATTGATACTTTCAGGGGGCTTCTAAGAAATTCCAGACACAATTAAAAGTATAAGGCCCATGGGGCCAGACATCACCGGGTCCAAACATCAGTGGCACACTCTAATTAGGCCTGGGAGCCTGGGTACATTATCTAAGCTCTCCGTGTCCACACGTCTCAGAGACCAAGAAAGAAAGGAAGAGAAACAAAAAGAAAGGAAAGGCCATAAGGCCGGGCATACTTACATACCGGTATCCAGGTGCCCATTCAACGTGGTTCATTCATTCAGTAACCATGAATGAGCACCTACTATGTGCTAAGCACTGCGTGAGCAATGCCAGTGCCCCCGAGAGACAAAGTCCTTCTTATAAACTCGCAGGAAGTTTCCTTCAGGCTTTAGTTACAAACCAGCAACACTGCTCACAAGATGTGACCGTCCCCGCCGGCGCCGATGAGCAAGTGGAGGCTCAGGGTCATCTGGCTCGAGCCGGGCACCATCCCCCCTGCGTGTGGGGGCGCGGAGGCCGCCCTCCACCTGGGTGACCACAGAGCTGCGTCCTCAGGGCTGACCCACGCCAGCGAGGCCCAGCGAGCCTGCAGCTGTAAAACGCTCCAGGGCAAGCCCAAGGCCAAGTCCACGTCCTTTTGGGAATGTGTTTCTGACGCTGATCGCATTTGATGAGATGCATGAATATGTTCTCGCACAACAGACAGGCCATTGGGGCGTGTGAGCTGGCGCTTTGCTCCCAGCTTCTCCGGCCCGAGGGGATGGTCAGACTGGGCGAGCCCTGGCCGAGGCTGGCACCGGGCAAGCTCCGCTGTCCGTTTTTACCTCCTTCCTCTTCAGCTCTGCAAGGAGCCTCAGGAATCCAGACCCAGCGTTTCACGTTCCAAGTAGGGGAAACCAGGAAGGAGCCTCCCTTTCCAGAACCTGGGCTCAGGTGGGAGATGCCTTCGCTGCCTGCCTCACTCCACCCTCCTGACAATCCTGGGAAACAGAGTCACCCGCCTTCGTCTACACTGGGAGAGACTGAGGCTCCAGGGAGCCACGTGACTGGCTCAGGAGCACACAGCCTTCAGCGAACGATCCGACTGAAAAGGTTCCTTTGGCATCTGTCCCCTGCCCAAGGGCGAGGGCAGAAACCACAGCTGTTTCACTGACTGGTGAGTCCCCTGGGTTCAAGGCCTGGTCCCCTGAAAGGTCCTGTCCCGGACCCTCTGCTGCCACAGGAAGGTGTGGCCAGAGTCCTCTAACTCACGTGCCTGGGTCGGAGAGCAGCTGAGCAGGGCACAGGGCAGACGGAAGGGAGGGGATTTATGCTAGAGAGTGAAACCAAAACCCGGGCGCCTGGGTGGCTCAGTCAGTTAAGCGTCCGGCTTCAGCTCGGGTCATGATCTCATAGTTTGTGGGTTCGAGCCCCGCGCCTGGCTCTGTGCTGACAGCTCAGAGCCTGAAGCCTGCTTCCGATCCTGTGTCTCATTCTCTCTCTGCTCCTCCCCCACTTTGCTCTGCCTCTCAAATATAAATAAAAGATGTAAAATAAAATTTTTAAAAACCCATCACAGCAAGATAGCAATGAGGCTCTCCAACCATGACCTGGGCTCTGTGTCATTGGAGCTTCTAGAGGTTTCCATCAGACAAAGTAGCCTAAACTTGGGCACCTCGGTGGCTCGGTTGGTTAAGCATCTGGCTTTGGGTCAGGTCATGATCTCATGGTTCGTGAGTTTGAGTCCCGCATTGGGTGAGGTCGAGCCCTATATTGGGTGAGCCCCACGTCTCTGTCTCTGCCCCTCACTCACTTGCACCCTCTCTTTCTCCCTCTCAAAGAAAATTAGCCAAAACTTGGTGCCATGCTCTGAAATAAAAAGAGGAGACAAAACGCCCAGGGCTGGGCATCAGGATTCTCTCTGAGCCAGAGCTGCGGGACAAAACCCTTCTCTTCTCCAGGCCTCAGTTTGACCCCTAGACTCGTTCTTTCCCTTCAAACACCCTTCCCAGAGCTAAGAAGACTGGACTTTTCCCAGCGTCTGCAAAGACTCAAAAGTCTAGCCTGGGACACTTTCTTCTTCGCCATCTGCAACGAGTAATGACAAACCAGAGTGCAACAGACCATTAGGAGCCAACCTCGTCGGTGCTCAGATAATACAAATCACATTTACATGGTGTTTACCAGAGATTTATTTTGTCATCCCCACTTAACAGATGAATAAACCGAGGCACAGAGAAGAAACACGATTTGCCCAATGAGCCACACCCAGTCAGCGGTGGAATGCGACTCTCACCATCTCTTCTAACGGTTGCCCGGGGACCTGATGTCCGCTGTGCGCTGGGCCTCGGGCTGGGATCTCATGCCAGGCATCTCTCCAGGGGAGACTTAGCCACGGTCCTTGTTTCCAGAGAAGGCAGCTGGTGTACGTGCTGGCAGAGGCTGAGCTGAACTAAGGTCTCCTCTGTCAGTTTTGTCCTCACGTCCCGTAGATGGGTCATGAAGCAGGTTGACTCTTTCGCCCAGCTCTGTGACCCCAGGAAAGTTGCTAAACCTCTCTGATCCTAAGTTTTCCCATCCTGCACTTCTCTCCTGGAGCTTTGTCCTGAAGACAAGTGAAGAACTCCCTGAATGATTATCTCCAGCAAGGCTGTTGTGCCGGAGCAGTGAGGAAATACATCCGCCTCCCGGGGAGTTTCACTGAAGGGAGCAGAGCCCGGGCTGGGCACCCTGCTCGGGTCACCAGGAGTGAGGACTTGAAGGCAGCCAGTCTCCCCCGTCCCTGGCCATATGCTGGTCCTCCCTCCACCCTGCCTGCCTGGGATGCCACCAGTACAGCCCTGTGGTGCCCAGCATCCCCTGGCCCAACCTCCAAATGCGCAGGGGAGAGGGGCAGTGAGCACTGCGGAGTCACTAATGAAAGATTCACTCCCATGTGCAGAGGACCTAGCGTGTGCTGGTCTGGGCTGAGAGAGGGGCACGTCTCAGCCTTTGAGCCAAGTGCTCCCAGACGAGGAAACAGTCCCAAGAGATCGTGTCCACATTCCACGGTGGTGCTGTGACCGAGGGCATCCGTCATCCCTGCCAGACCGTGTGGCAATGGCTGCTCGATGCGTCCAGACAGTGGACGTGAGGCTGTGGACTCCTAGAGAACAGGACTGTATCTGGGCCATAGCAGGGGCCCGGCACACAGTAGGTGCTCACTGAGCATTCACTGAATGAATGAATGAATGAATGAGTGCCTGCTTCCCTTGGCAGAGGCTGACGAGCTGCTTACCACGCACATTCCTCCTCTTCCTGAGCCGCACCTGGCCTCCGTTCCCCAGCCTCCCTTGCAGTTCTGGCCGGTGGAAAAGGGGGAGACATGGGCACTGTTTCCAAGGTTGGTGCATAAAAACTTTCTGTACAACCCTCTGCTCTTTCGTTCCCCCACTTGTCTAGCCGTATGCCGAGGACCCGGCCAAGAATCCAGAGGCTGCAGGGATGGTGGACCCACAGGACGGAAGGAGCCTCAGTGCCTGAGTCACGGCCTGGAGGACGGGAGGTCCAGGCACCCGCATTGGGCTGTTATGCGGCCAAGAAATAATTAGACGGCCATAACAGACGGAGGAGTTTGAAGAGAAAGCTTCTCCTTGGATCGGAAGCTCTCGGGGTTGGAAAGGACCCAGAACATCACAGAGGCAGAGTTCCCACGCACTGCAGGGACCCCTTTACAACATCTCTGCCTGCAGTTCTCCCAGTCAGATTTGCACACCCACCGCGACGGGGAGATCACTCCCTCCCTTACACATAGTTGAAGGTGGAGAGCGAGTCTTCCTGGCTGACGTCTTGGTTCTTCATCCAGCGACGATGGGGTGAGGCCTCCAGCCCGCCTGGCCACCTCCAGCCCGGACCCTGTCATCCATCCTTTTCCTCCAGGCACCGTTTGTAGAGCCTGCCCCACGTTGGCATTTCACGTGGCCACGAAAGGGCTGATCCTTTTCAGCTCTGTCCCTGGCACTGGCCTCAGTGAGAAGTCACCACAATGACATTTCTTGAACCGCCACGCGCACAGGGCTTGGCGTCCTTATCTGATTTGATCTTCCCAACAGCTCTAAGGACTGTGCGTCTTCTTAGCCCCACTTCGCGGTAGAGAAAACTGAGGTTCAGGGGGGTTGACGCCTCGTGCCCAGGGACTGAACTAGAAGGTGGCAGCCTGGGGCTCCGATCCAGGTGTGTCTGACACCAGAGCCCAGGTGCCACCCTGCAGGTGGTGGGGAAGGGTCCTCAGCCCCCGAGAGCCGCAGAAGAAGGGCCGGCCAGACTCAGGCCCTCAAACGGTAGCATGGCCTGCGGATCCAGGCCCACACTCCGTCCACTTTGGTTAGGCCGGCCATGTCCCTGGAGACCTGTGGCTCCTCCCTGGGCACCTGGGAGGCGGGGGTCACAGAGGGAGCCGCCAAGGTCTATGCTGCAGCCATTCCCTGTGTCCGAATCGGTTAAGAGAAGCCCAGAGTCAGGCAGGACCGATCGCCGGGCAGACCTCTGTTGACGGGAAAGTTGCTAACAGATGTCCTTAATCCGACCTGCCGGCTCTCTGCCAGGCGCTGGCACGCACGGTCGCTCGGCAGGCCTCGCTGAGTGTGGACGGCAGGCTCCCGACCTACAGGGCCTAGGTCCCCACCACATGCCAGGGGCTCACACACACCCTTTCATTTCGTCCTCACAACAGGCCGGAGAGGTAGATGATTCTATACCCACTTTCCAGATCAGGAAACCGAGGCTCACAAAGGTGAAGTCATGTGTGTCCACGGCTGTGGGGAGGTGAGATGGAGGCTGCTTACCCACAGGCCGGCCTGGGCTCGCATGGCCGGTCCATTCTGCGCCGCGGCTCCCAGTGTTCCGGGGAGGGAAGGTTAGAGGCAGTGTCTCAGCTCTCCCTTCCCAGCTGCGCACAGCAGGGGCTCAGGACACGGTGCGTGGGAAGGTCTGGGGGCTCACTGTGGGGATGGCGAGAAGGGAGGGGGACTGGGATGCTGGGAAGGAGCAGCAGGAAGAGTAAAAGGGCGAAAGATACGGAGAGAAAGTCAACAAGAAGGTGAGTCAGGAGGGGAGACGGTTGCAATAAAAGCCAGAGAGAAACAATAGGAAAGGCCCTCAGTAAAGGGAAGAGCTCAGCCTGCACAAGAATAGACAGAGCTCCCCAGAAATGCAGGGAGCCATCCGCGTAGGTAGTGAGCTCACCGTCTCTGGGGGTTGTGCAAGCAGGGCTGCATGAGCCTGGGTCTGGGAAGTCCTGGAGAGGATTTATGCATCCAGAATGGCTGTGCGGGCATCTCCCTCCCCGGAGAGACAGGCTCCGATCATGGTGCCCGCCCCTCTGACATGCAATCTCGGTGGCAGTCCTTGTGAAGGGAGGAGGACCAGAATCATAAGCTCAAAGCTGCTCTTCTTAGGTTTTGTCCTTGACTCGGAACTCTCAGAAACCCAGGTGGGAGCCAGCTGTGACCTTCGGGAAGGACTGCAGGACCCCACCAAGGAGAGGTCTGTGTTCCTCGGTTGTGTTCAGGGCTGGCTGTGGCCTGGCCCTGGTCCCTCCCCAGGCTCCTGTCCCTGTGCACGCCCTGCATCCCGTCCACGCTCCACATAAGCCTGAACCTGCTCCCGTCAGTCCCTCCCCTCCCTGACCCCAAGTGTCAGCATTGGATGGAGGCTGATGCTAGAAAGGGACATGACCTTGACCTTCTCTATCAAGCCCAAGTCCAGGTCCTGTTTTCTTCAGCAAAGAAAGTCCCCAAAGAGGCTTGTGGCCAAGGTCTGTCTTCCAGCATCGGCGGGGGTGGGGGGTGGGGGTGGGAGTTCTGGGCAGTGCATCATGGGGTCCACCATGTTGGGTGATTTTCTGGCTTTGCAACCTCAGACAAACTGCCTAACCTCTCTGAGCTCCGGTGTCCTCAGCTGTAAAATACCACAAGCTGCAGTTCTTGCAAATTTTTGGACTCAGGACCCCCCTGCTCTCTTAGAAAGTACTGAGGACCCCCACGATAGCCTTTGTTTGTGGATGTTATATCTACTGACATTTAGAAATTAAAACTGAGAATGCTTTAGAGCCGTTATGAATGTATTAAACACAATGACAGATGTCTCACATGTTAGTATAAATAACACCTTTGCAATTTCAAAATAATCAGTGAGAAGAGAGGCGTCATATTTCCGCAGATCCCTCTACCGTCTGGGTTAATAGACTCAACCTGTCGCAGTGGATCGCTTGCCTGAAGCACATGAAGGCCTCACGGACCCGTAGCTAGAAGACTAGAAGACAGGATTTAATAGGCCTTTCGGATCGCTTCCTGGCACTACACAAAAGCTGACAAGCGGTAGCGCTTGAAAACCCTCTGTGGGATCCGAAAAAGTGTTGATGAACTTCCCTTCTCTTGGCTACATACGATCCATTGGTCTGCCTGCACTTTGTTCCCTTCTCTTTGTTTCCTGAAGTCCAGCGAACACAGTGCCGTCGGCTTCGGGTGTGCCCAGAGCGGTCCCTCCATTCTAGGCCTCCCTCGGTGCTCACCACCAGGGGTGACCCCTCCCGACGGGTCTCTGACCCACGTGTGAGTTTCAAACATGGTGTCTCCAGCATTTGGTTCACGGACTGATGACAAGCTTTGTCACACGTCATCACACAGCATCAAAACCTCACGCTCATTAATCTCACCATCAACATCAAGGCTTTAAGCGTGGGGGAAGCAGGCTCACCACGGCGGACGCCTGTTTTCCAAAATTCTGAATTTTGATCTTCTTACCGGCAGCAAGTACTCGCGTGCGCTGTTGATCCCAACGTGAGAGGCGCCCTTCATTCGCGGGCAGAGAACACCCCGGATCCAAGTCCGCGGGACGTGCTCCGCCCGCCAATCACTCTCTGAGCTCAGAAAGATGCTTCATGAACAAGGCAGTGAGCTCAGCTCACAACGGAGCAACTGCTCCGTCTCCTTTGCTCAAGGCTGTAACCACACTTCAGGCTGCAGAGGGGGTGCCCGGGGTGCACTGCCCATTTCGTCCCATGGGGTATTAGAAACATGTGTACGTGAGGGCTGAGATTTAATAAAATTAATGATTCTAAATGTATCGCAGTGAAGAACCAATGGCTAGTAGCACGCTGCGGGGCCACACTTCTGTTCCAGTTAGGGAATCGGCCGTTTGCTCACCAGTGGTTCTGTGCCCTCAGCAAAAGGCCAACACAGTGAAATGCAATTTAGTGTTTATCGTAATATTAATATAGGATAGTACGTAGTATTGCATCGCTATGAACATAGGTTTTACCTCATAGACCTCAGGGAACCCCTAAGGGCCCATGGGCCATTCTTTGAGAACCACTGATACTAATAAAAAAAGTATGGTATTTGGAATCAGACAGACCCGTTAGAATCCCAGATGGCACCAGCCACGTGTAGGCCAGTCACTTGCTTAACTCTGCTTATTCCCAGTTTCCTCTTCTAGAAAATGGGCTTTCTATTACCTGCCTCACATGGTTCTCCTGAGACTCAAGTGAAACAATGTCTGGGAAAGTGCCTAGTACCATGCTGGGCAGGGGGCAGCCTCTTCACAAATGTACCTTCCCCTCTGTGAGTGATGACCTGCATCCCCCAAAATTTCCATGTTGAAGTCCCTGCCCCAGTGTTAGTGGGTTTGCAGATAGGAACTTGATGGAGGTGATCAAGGTTAAATGAGGGTACAAGGTGGAACGCTAATCAAACAGGACTGGGGTGCTTACAAGGAGAGGAAGAGACACCAGATTTCTCTCTCTCTCTCTCTCTCTCTCTCTCTCTCTCTCTCTCCATCTGGTCCTCTAGGGTCATGTGAGGACATGGTGAGAAGGTGGTGTCTACCAGCCAGGAAGAATACTCTCAAAGAAATCTGCTGGCCCCTTGACCATGGACTTCTAGCCTCCAAAACTGTGAGGAAAGAAATGCCCATTGTTCAGGCCCTCTTGTCTGCGGCATTTTGCTGTAACAGCCCAAACAGATGAATATACCCTCCCAAGGCCCTTTTCCCAAGGGCCCCGTTTGGTTTGAAAGGGCTTTGCTAGCTGGGTCTGAGCAGACGGTGTCAGAAGCTGTTCCCAGAGAGTCCTTGGGCTAAGCGCCGGCCTCAAGGACCATGCCTTGAAGGAGATTTCAAGGGCAACCTTCTAAGATGCCGGAGGAAAATCCTGGACAACCACGCTGGGAAGAAAGCGAATTTCTAGTTGATTTTCTGAGACAATATATAGTGGAAAGATGGGTGGTTTTCACTACCATAAGCCAAAGAGGATCTGCTTAAAGGCCTAGAGCCATCTAGCAGACTCGCCAAAGCAGATTTGTCACCTGGGGACATCAGCAGCCCACTTGATGGTAATGGTGGCAGCAGTGGTGGTGGTGACAGTAACAGTGATGATGGTGGTGCTGATGATGCTGACACGGATCATGATGACAGTGACATTATCAATAATGATGGTAATGACACTGGTGGTGGGAATGGTGAAGGTGGTGACAATGATAATGATTGTGATGAAGATGCTGATGCTAGTGTGATGGTGGTAAAAAGGATAGTGGAGATGATAATGGTAACAACGGTGATGATGATGATAGTAATGATGATGATGATGGTGATGATGATGATAATGGTGGTGAAGATGGAGAAGATGGTGATGATGGTGGTGATTATAGTGATGAAGATGACAATGGTGATGACGATGATTGTGATGATGGTGATTGTGGTGATGGTGGTGAAAATGATGATGATGATGGTGATGGTGATGATGGTGGTGGTGATGATGACGGTGATGATGGTGATGATGATGGTGATGAAGATCGTGATGGTATTGATGATGGTGATGGCAACGGTGATGGTGATGATGTTGATGATGGTGATGATGACGATGGTGATGATGGTGATTATGATGATGATGATGATGATGGTGATGGTGATGACAGTGATGATGATGGTGGTGAAGATGGTGATGGTGGTGATGGTGATGATGATGATGGTGATGATGATGGTAATGATGGTGAAGGTGACAATAAAACAACTACAATATTACTTTTTGAACATCAACTATATGGAAGGGACTATGCTAAGTCCTTTACCAGTGTCAGCTCATTTGATGAGAGGTAATATCTGATAAGCATATTATACCCATTTATAGATAAGGAAACTGACCCCATAGAGGGTGAGTAGCTTGCCCAAGGGCACATGACTGATAAGCAGCTGAGCTCTATTCTTTTCATCTGTCCCAAAAATAATGTCTTTTCTTTTCTCTTCTCTTCCTTTCCTTGATTTGTTATTATAACTCTACTTAGGTTGGCAGTAGCTGGAAATCCCAGTGTGGTGTTGGAGAAAGAAGCTAAGTACCATTGCTTCTTCTGTGGTGGGAGAAGTCGGACTTTTCTGGACAGTAGGTCCTGCAGACGGAGATGAAGAGAGGAAGCCTCTGCCCCCACACCTCACGCAGTCAGTAGCGGGCAGGGAACTGACCCCTTACTACGTCCCAGGCCTTGACCCAGGCTCCTGGCTCCTCCCCCTCACCTCTGGGGCCAGGGGAGAGGAGAATTACTAAGCCTTTATGACCACTGGAAGTGCCACGCTCAGAGAGGTTAAGTGGCTGGACAAGGCCTCACAGCATGTGGCCATGCTGGGTGTGCCGGACTCTAAGGAGACCCTTCCTGGTTGTAACAACAGCAGCACCTACAAACCCTGCTCTAACGGTTGTGTGGTGATCCACCGGCCTCTCGACAACGCACAAGATGGGTATTACTACTCTCAAGGTGCAGAGAGACACACTAGGAAGTGGGGGCTGGGGTTTTGACAAAGACCATCTTCCCCCAGGGTCTGTGCCCCTTCTCTTCACTTGCCCACCCCTGTGTCTTCTCTGATCAGCCCTACAGCCCCTTGTAAGTCATGCCAGACCCTTCCTCTTGTTCCCAGGGCACAACCCATTTCACAATGGGGATACTGGGGCACAGAAATGCTAAGCAAAGGTCACCTGGCTGGTGAGCAGCTGGGATTTGAACGCTGGCCATCCAGTGCCGAGCCCACGTTCTGGGCCACCAGGCCATTCTGCTTCCCATGACTTCCTGGGACAGATGGACTGGAATGCCTCCTCAGGCCCTCACATATTGCCCCTGGCCACCTCGGTGGCCTTGATCTCTACTACACTCCCCCTGCTCTTTGCAGGCCACACAAGGCCTGTCTCAGGGCCTTTGCACTTGCTGTGCCCTCTGCCTGGAAGGTGCTTCCTCTGGCCCCAGCTCACCATTCTGGCCTCCGCTCATGTCACCTCCTCACAGAGGCCTTCTCTGATCATGAGCTCCTCCAAGAGGTCCCTCCCTCTCTGACGTAAGACCCCGATAACATCACCACGGCCTGAAGGCACCCTGCCTCCGCTCACTTGAGGGCAGTCTGTGTTTACCTCGGGGTGGGGGGGGGTCTGTCTGGTCCGTGAATCCCCACAGTCCAGTGCTATGCCCGGCGCAGAGCAGGGCCTCAGTGAACAGTCATCAGGTGATTCCTGAATTTGGAGGATGCCATGGTCTAAATGCTTGTGTCCCCCCAAAATTCACAGGTTGAAATCCTCACCCCTCAGGCACTAGTACTGGGAGGTGGGGACTTGGGGTGGAGCGCTCATGAATGGGATTAGTGCCCTTACAAAAGAGACCCCAAGAAGCAACCTCACCCCTCCTCTCCCATGAGGTCACAGCCGTGATGTCACATAGAATTTGCCTGAATGGGGCATCAGAAGAGACCCCTGGCCCCCAGGCTCCCTCTTCCTGATTGCAAGGTGGCCTCATCCCAGGAGATGGAAACCCAGGACCATGGAATCCTCCTCTTCGGGGGGCTCCCTGGGGGGGCTCATCCTACACAGAGCTGTGGGCGGGGACGGCTTGCTGGAGTTTAAGCCCCTGAAGAGCATGCGTCATTACCCCTGGGCCAGACACCCCAGTTCTCAGGCCTTAAGAGCCCGTAGCCCTCCTGTAACTGACTAGTCTCCTGGATGGGATGCGGCCACGTGGCCAGGATGAAGCCCAGGCAGCCCCCCGCTGGCCCAGCCCCCAGGTAGGAGACGGAGGCCAACTGGAACGTGCCGGCTCACCTCTGGCTACGCAGCCCCCGTCAGCCCGCGGGATCGTGAGACGTGACCGGTCGCTGCTGTCCGAAGCCTCGACGCCACAACAGGATAACGGATGACGGAAACAGTCCCGAGAACTTCCGTGTGCACTTCCTGAAACTAAGGATTTGCAGTTACTAAAGTCGAGAAACGTAGGGGCGCCTGGAGCATCCAACTCTTGATTTCGGCCCAGATCACGATCTCGCGGTTCGCGGGATCGAGTCCCACCTCGGGCTCTGTGCGGAGTGTGGAGCCTGCCTGGGATTCTCTCTCCCTCACTCTCTGGCCCTCCCCTGGGCACACACACTCTCTCTCTATCTCCCTCTAGATAAATAAATATTTTTTAAATAAACATTTATAAAATACATTACAGCGGCACCTTGATGGCTCCGTTGCTTGAGCATCCAGCTTCGGCTCAGGCCACGATCTCGCGGTTCGTGGGTTCGAGCCTCGCGTCAGGCTCTGTGCTGACAGCTCGGAGCCTGGAGCTGCTTCAGATTCTGTCTCCCTCTCTCTGCCCTTCCCCTGCTCGCTCGCTCTCTCTCTCTCTCTCAAAAATAAACATTTAAAAAATTGTTAAAAATACACTAAAGTTAGGAAATTTGGCATTTGCACAATGTTATTACCTAATCCACAGTCCTTATTCAGATTTCACCGGTTGTCCCAATAATGCCCCTTAGCCACATCCTCTCCCTCCAGCCCAGATCTTTTAAGCACGTTTGCCTCCGTAGGCAAGGCAGGTCCACATGCCATTGACGACCAGGAGGGCTGCCCGAGATGAAATACATCAGTTCTCCGCGCAGCTCGGAGGAACCCAGGGGGTGTCCATCCCCAGGCCCTGGGCCCTGGAGCTCCCCACGGGGTCACGGCGCTCGGCGGGGAAGCCTTGTTAAACTGCAAACAGCTCACTTCGCAGACCCCCAGAACCGGGTCGGTTTCCCTGACTTCACCCCAGCCAGCTCTGGGATCGCACCCACGGGGCTCACCCCCCGAGCCTCCGTTTCCCACCTGCAGAAGTCACCCGTTCCCAGAGGCCCCCGGCAGAGCGGGGCAGGAGGCAGCTACTCAATGAGTGGGGGCTTGCGTCCTTCTGCTCCGACGAAACGGGAGTTTTCTGGGTGAGCGACATTTTGGCTCCGGAAAGGCCCGGTGCCCACAGATGGAAAACCCAACTTGCAGTTCTAAAGAAAACTGCAAGTTCCAGGGACCACACTGGCTTCCGGGTCTAAACCCGGTACAGGGGGCCCCCGCGATTACCGCCCCAACATGCCCAGAAATGTTTATTGACCAAAATACAATTTCATTAGCGGTTGCAGAGAGACACGGAGGCCAACGTGGGTCGTGTAAACTCTTCCAGCCTTACCAGTTAACGCCTCTCTTGGAGTCGGATTTGGTGGTGGATGCGGTCCACTCTCCCCGCACCACCAGCACCCGACCTGTTCATCCCCGGATTTCTGCTTATCAGTGCACTTTGGGACTTGGCCTCTCTATCTGTCCATCGCCTGCTCGGTGCCCTGCAGAATTCCTTAAGGAACCCGCAGACCCCCCACCACACAGCAGGGCTGTGGGAGTAATTATAGGGCCCACCACCGTGGCCAGGGCCCGTAGAAAAAAATGAAAGGCCCTCTCATTAATGGTGACTTCCTAGAGAACCCTGGAGGGTTCTAGACAGGAGGCTTCTAGAATGTTCTCTCAATGCCCACTGAGCCCTAGGAAGACAGCTGTGAGGAAGGGGGGGTGGCCGTGGCCCAGGTGTTCCTCATACGGAGCTCGGGCAGCCACCTGCAGTGGGTGACCCGCGGTCAGAGGGCTGTGCACACCCACGCCCGCCGGGCAGGGAGGCTGGTCTCGTGGGCTTCAGTGTCCACTCTCTGGAACCACACTGCCTGCTTCAAACCCCAGCTGCACCCCTCCGGTAGGACTGTGGACTCCGTACGCTAACAACTGGAGCCTCAGTTTCTCCACCCGTAAAATGGCAACAAGCGGATAGCTTTGTGGCAAGATTGCCATAACAGGGCTTCTAACCCAGGCCCACCCTACCGTAAGTGTGGTCACGCCATCTCCCCCTTAACCCATACAAATGTCCAAACATCATTAGACATCAACAATGTGTTTTCATTTTCACCGAGGTAAGATTCCCATAGCGTGAAATTGACCATTTTCAAGAGTGCGACTCAGAGGCACTGAAGGCGTCCACCATGTGGTACAGCCATAACCAAGGTCTCGTTCCAAAACGCTCCCACCGCCCCAGAGGGAAATCCCGTCCCCATTAGCCAGTCACTCCCCGTCGTCCCCTCCCCCAGCCCTGGACAGCCATCGATGTGCCTCTGTCCCCGTGGGTCTGCCTGTCTCCACGTTTGTGAACAGTCTTGCAGGGTCTGGTGTCCTATCTGGCTTCGGCACTGGGCCTCCCGGCTCACAGCTCTCCCCTCCTGCAGCCTCTAGCCATGCTTGACCCCCTTCTCCCCTGGCTCCAGGATACTGCGCTGCTTGAACACGCCATACTTTGGGCATCCACTCATTCACCAGTTGATGGACATTTGGGTTGCTTCTCCCTCTTGGAGACTTTGAGTAACACCGCTGTGAGCGTTCACATACATGCATTTCCATAGACCTCCGTCGCCCTCTCCCTCGCCCATACGGTGAGGTCGCCGGGTCACGTGGTAATGTCATGTTTAGCGCTCTGAGACCCGGCCAAACTCTCTTCCGCAGTGGCTGCGCCCCCTTACGTTCCCACCGACAGCGCACGGAGGTTCCGACTTCTGCACGCCCTCGCCCACACCTGCTGTTTTCCGGGGTTGGTTACGGCCATCCTCGTGGGGGTGGGAGGGTGACCCCACGTTTTTTCACCGCCGCTCAGAGGCGCTCTTTGGTTTTTCACAGGAGCATTGACGGCTCTGAGTTGACCTCTGTGAGCTCCAGAGACTCAGGGTCTGGACCGGGGCTGATCCTCTCTGGGCCTCAGTTTCCATCCCTGTAACAGGACCTGGCTGGTCTGGATTTGCGTTCCTCAAATGACCTCCGTGGGGACAGCAGACAGAGCAGGACTCGGACCCTCTGCCACGGAGATGGAATTGTGCAGACCCCTGCCTGAGGCTCGGGGGAAGAAAAGATGAGTCATTGGTGCAAACGTGGCTCCATCTGGAGTTTCTCTTCTCCTGTGTGAAGTCTTAAGCACGTTGTCAGGGGGCCGGCCTGGCTCTCAGGGGACGTCACGTTAATATCTTCAGGCAGAGCCCCCGGCCCTCCCAGCAACCGAAAAGCTCTCGAGCCAGATCTGAAACCTGGGAAGTCCCTTCCTGCCGGGAATCCAAGCCTCTCCAGCCACCATCACTGGCCCGAGTGGCCCCCAGAAACCCCTGTGGCCATGCAGAACATTCTAGGCCCCTCTGTTTCTCAGAAGGAAACACGTTTTCATTTCAGCCATGTGTCTATTGCTCCCTGCCACGCTTTTGCTCATGCCCGAACACACTTCCCCACCTTCTTCACCCAGCCTGTTTCTACAGATCTATGAAGACAGTTCAGCACCGCTTCCTCCAGGAAGCCTTCTCTGATGCCCCACCTGGATCGTGGGTCCTTCCCCTGTGTGCCCAGGGGCCCTCTCTGTCATGGCCCTCTTTACCCTGTTTCAAGCACTTTCTGTTTAACCAGATTCCTCCTCTGGGCTGGGAGCTCTCTGAGTAGGGACTGTGGGGTCCCTCTCAAGGTCCCTCGTGCTCATGGGGGCCATGTCTGGGATAAGCGCCCGTGGGACATGATGGTGTCTGGGCTGCCGGAAGCTCAAGTGTCCTCTGGGATCCAGGCTTCTCCTTGTCCGCAGACCCGGCATTCAGGCAGTCATGGTGGCTGAACCGCGTCAGCCATGAACCGGGCACGTGACCCAAGCTGGGCTAATCAGACACTCTCTCCCGAGAATCTCAAACACGGTAGAGTGACAGAGCTGGGGTAAGAGCAGACCCCGGGGACCTCTCCTCCCCGCCAGCGACCCAGAGGCCCAGACTCTCCCCCCCCCCCAGTTCCTCTCTTTCTGATGCCTAGTGGCTTGGCGTCTCTTGACTTCGGTGAACTACCCTAGATCTTGACAGTGAACGTCTCTTGTTCCGTGAGCCTTGCCAGTCGGCTTCTGTTGCTCGCCCCCGGAGAGCCCTGGAGGACTTGGCATGTGCGGATCACCTCCATGGAGGCCTGGATGGGTGAACGAGGGAGCCCAGCCTGGAGTGCGCCGCGGCCCTGAACGCCGGAGCGAAGGCGGACGCGGGGGCTCCTGACTGCAGCCCACGCCCGCCGGAGCCTCACTGTCAGGCATTCCCACCATGTGAAAAGCACAGTCCACGGGTCCTCCCCGGGGCCCGGGCCTCGAAGAGCTGCCGGAAGACAGGTGCCATGGGGCAGCCCCTGCTGCAAAGGTATGTCCCAGGGGCCCTCTTCCGCCACCTTGGCCCCCTTTACTTGGGGTTCATTGAGTTTCCTACAAAACAGAGAGATGCTGGAGCGAATACAGTAGCTTCAGGCGGTGGGGGCGGGGAGAGGAGGGAGCTGGGAAGGAGACTCTGGATGATGCCCCTCTTCCCAAGCTTTCCGTGGAGAGCTCGGGGGCCGCAGGACGGGGCCCCACGGCCAGGTGAGGTCCCTGCCGGGAAACCAAAGGTCCCACGTGGCCCGCAACATGCTGAGGCAGAACTGTCTTCCTTCAATAAACACTGACAGTCTCCCCCCGAAGCCTTTCAAAAGGTGGGCTCCAGATGGATTAAAGCCTCAGATGTGAATGTTACAACAAAAAGGAATCAAAGAAAGCCCAGGAAGATACCTTCGTGCCGAAGAACAGAATGATTCGCCTCCAAGGGACACTAAAAGCAGGAGACAGAAGGGAGAGAGAAAAATGACGGATCTGGCGGCCCGAACACGAAGGCAGCGACTGTGGGCCACACACGGGGCTCTGGGGCAGCAGTGGGACAGAGCCGGTACGTGCTGGCCGGGCAGAGCAGGCCGGGGACGGTCATGCAGCAGCAAGAAGAGGAAGAGCTGAGAGGAGATGAGACAGAGGGGCAGCGGAGGAGAGGCCTGTGTGGCTGACAAGATCAAGAGATGTTCAAACCCATTAAGAAAAAGAGACGAGGTGACGTTCAAAGCGAGACCTCAGAATCACGAGAAAGGTTCCTAAGCAGATGCTCTGATGTTGGCCCTGGAGAGGCGGGTGCCCTCGGGCACCGCACACGACCTGGGCCGGGCTGACTGCACCCCAGGTCCCTGAGATGCACTCCGGGGTCCAGAATTACGGACACTGAACTCGTCACATAGGTCCCTAGCTGTGGGGGGGAAGGGGTAGGACACCGAGGCCCCAGTGGCACTGGTCACGGAAACCTGGGATGGGAACATCCGAGTGCCTCCGTCTCACTGGGGACGTGTGGTTGTCGGGACCAAGACTCCAGGTGGACGCACCACAGGGCGGGGCAGGAAGCGAGGGGACAAAGGTGACATCTGAGGTCACAAAGCGGGGCTGGCACTTCCTGTTTCGACCCCTGTTTCTGCCACTTTCTAGCCGGCTGAACTAGAGCAAGTGCATGTCCCTCTGCGCTAAGAAGCAAGGATCAAGGAGATCGTGCCTGGCACATAGTAGGTGCTCAGTAAACAGTCGTCGCCGGCTCCTGCAAACACGACATCCGCAGCCAGCCAAGGCTCATGGAGCGGAAACCACGAGCCTTCGCTCCTCCGAGGTTGCCCGTCACCACTCGTGCCCCCGGAACCTCGTGTGGGCACCGAATTCTTTACTCGTTTTATGTTCCCGCCCGTGCCTCCAGCCTCCCTCCCTGCACCCCCAAGCCCTGTGCTGCCACAGGAAATGCAGCAGGGCTGGGCCGGAGGTCAGAGTGGTCCTCCGCAGCGTCTGCTCCTTCCTGCCCACCCCCGCCCCGCTGTCGGGGCCCTGATTAGCCGGGGTATTGGATGACCCCTGCGCTTCTTCTCCAGCCCCGCAAGGGTTAATCAGCCTTCCTGCCGGGCGGCTGGGCGGCTCTCGGAAGGAGGCAGCAGGGCGGCCTGGCGGCAGGAGGCTTTCATTACTTTGATGGGATCCATGTGCTCGGCTTTATCTCCGGCCCTTTCTCCGTAATTCAGCGCTTGAACGTCTCAGCTGTCGGCCAGATCTGCAGACAATTGCTCGGGGTAATACTATCCGGAAAAAGCTGATAAAACGCAGATGTGGCAAGGCCTCTGAAATTTGCGGTTTGCTAAGTGGTTTGCTGCCATGCTTGCCCGTGGCCAGGGCGGCTTCCCTGCGGGGCTGGGAACCGAGGGGGTGGGAGCCGCATTTTTGGTAAGTGAAAGGTTGAATGGAGGAAGTGACTGCAGAAATTTTATTTTTTCTAGAATTAGGAAGATTGGCAAAGAGAAAGTAGAGGGGGACGTGACCGTACCCTGGGATCTGCGGGCTCACCGACCCCTCTGCTCCTGCCCTCACCGGCTCTGCAGGGGCGTCTCAGGACCGGGGGACACCCGGGCTGCCTGGGTGCCCGTGGAGTGGGCGTGGCGCAGGGCTTCCTGGGAGGAAGGCCGTGGGACCCTGGGAAACCACATCGCCACTCATAACCTCAGTTGCTCGCCCTGTGATGGCCCTGCACGATGTCAGGCACATAGTAGGTGCTCAATAAATGATGGGGACGTTCCTTGTCCTGTGTTCCACTCACCTGGCTTCCCGGGTGACTCTGAAGAGTAAGAGAACATGGTGCAGACACGAAGATGCTGGGTCCAGCTGAGGGGCAGGCGAGGAGGGCGCCCCCACACCATGACTCCCCAGGCCAAAGCCAGGACGCCGGACCTCTTGGGTGAAACAAAAATCACTGGGGGGTCTTCCTGGCCCATAGGAGGGTTAGAACAGTGACCCCTACACCCACACCGTGTGCCCGCATCTCTGGGAATCGTGCTAAGGTGCAGATTCGCACTCGGGAGTCGGCCTGCAGTTCTCGCAAAGTCCCAGCCATGCGGATACCACGGTCTCAGGGCCACACCGTGAGTGGCCAAGATGTGGGACGACCTCAAGGCATCAGGCTGGGGAGAGGCTTTGGGCGCTTCCGGTCCTTCCTCTTCCTTCCAGGAAGTCTCTGCTGACCAGAGAGGGCAGGCAGTGTGGCCGGTATTGCCCAGCACACCAGAGGCAGAGTCAGGCTGGGGGGAGCATGGAGACGACCTTCACGCCTGGCTCAGGGCTTTCCTTGTGATGCTTCTGGTTAACGCCCGCCACCCCCGCCCCCTGCCCCCGCCAACACACACACCCCAGCACGTCCTTGACTGGCCAAGGCCCATTTCTATTTCCAGACGGGGTTTGTGTCCACTCAAAACTGTCCCGGAGAGAGCACCCTTCCCAGGGCCCTTCCCAAGTTGCCTTTATGACAAAGGATAAAGGACACAGGTTGATGCCATGAGGCACTGGCCTGGGGCGGGGACAGGCCTGCCCACAGCAGCAGATGCCACCGTCCGTTCGGGGACATCAGGCCCCCATCCGTGTGCAAACATCTTCAAGTGGACGGACGATCTCACGAGAGTGGAAAAGGGCAGCCACTGTTGGCAGGGCAGGTTTAAGCTCTCCTGCCTTTATGCTAAGCTGACAACGGTCAGCACCCATCAGGCCCCTCGCCGGATCTTTACCTCCCGTCCCCGAGCTGAGTTCGTCACGCCCATCTTCAGAGGAGAGAGACTGAGTCCCCAAGACAAATCATTTTTTTTTCTGAGTCACCCAGTTGGCCAGGGCGGAGCTGGGACTCAAACCCAAGTTGGTTTAGGAGCATCCGCCCCCCCTCCCCCGCCAAAGTCCGCACATTTGCCTCTGATCTGTCCCCCCACTGCCTGAGACAGACAAACGCGACCCTGGGGTCAGCGGGCAGGCACGTCAGTCTACTCCAAACTGTAGGGCCGAACCTCGCTTCTTCGGGAAGGACAGCCTGCAATTAGAGGGTCCGTTTGTAGTTCCCGCCTTTCAGAGAAAGAGGGCGTCTCTCCCCCTGCTGGGTGCGGGCAGAGCTGGTAGTGATTTTCCCACAATGTGTAAATTAGTCAATCTCCGAGTCTGTAAACGGGGGCCTTTGAAGGGTCCTTAATGAAGCAGTCCATTAGGGCTTAATGATGGCTGCCTCGGGCATTACTGGACCGAGTGCCTTTTGATGTCTTGGGGGCCACGGGTTGCAGGCTCGACTTATCTCGGTGCTCCGGCAGGCTTAAAAAAAAAGAAGGCAAAAGCCCCCTTAGAGAAGTTGAAAAATTTTTAATGAAAAAAGTTAGTCCCTGGCCAGTCCTGACTGATGTTAGCACTTCAAAGCCAGGGCACGCTAAATTGTTGTAGACTGCTTAATTCAAAAGTGCTCCCTTGCCGGTGACAGCCCAATGGTGACAAAATACAATTGGCTACAGGAGCTGGGCAAGATCAAAGGCTGGCTATTGTAATAGTTTTGTTCCATGAAGAATTGCTCATTGTCAGGAGTTTTTAAGCCTTTTTTTTTCTCTTCTTTTTTTTCCTCTTTCTTTCTTTCCTTCCTTCTTTCTTTCCTTCCATCTTTCTTTTCTTTTCTTTCTTTCTTTCTTTCTTTCTTTCTTTCTTTCTTTCTTTCTTTCTTTCTTTTCTTTCTTTCTTTCTTTCTTTCTTTCTTCTTTCTTTCTCTCTTTCTTTTCCTTCTTTTTTCTTTCCTCCCTCCCCCCCCCAAAACTCCAGCATCATCTCAGGACCCACCAGTTCAGAATCCGTGTACACAAATGCTTGTAAATGTGCCCTCGGATGATACATTTCAGCTCTCAGGGCCTGTGGCTGCCTGTCGGCCCCTCTCAAGGTTCGTGGGTCCCTGTCGTCGGTTGGGCTGTAAAAACTGGTTCTGTGTTTTTGTTAGAAAAGCCCCTGCGAGGCACCGGGGGTCAGAGCTGACCTGGGGCCGGTTCCTTGTCCTGGGAGCTGCTCTGGGATTTATTTTAGATTAAACTGCTGCCTGCCTGGGCCTGGCGGGGGTGCATGGGTGACGGCCGCATCGGTGGACCGGGCCGTGAGGTCCCCCTTGCCTATACCTAGCTTCTCCTAGCCTCAGTTTCCCCAGCTGAGTAACCCAGGGTCTCATTTACTCGTGCAAGTATTTATTGGGCTCTGACTTACAGAAGCGCTGCCGTGTAGGGCTGTTTCAAGTGACCAGAGACAGTGAGGATCAGAACACTTTTGTACCTGGACATGCGCCCTCCTTCTCCCCTCCCCCCATGCTTTGGGGGGTCTGTTCTCAGTTTCCCGGCTGCACCTGTCAATCCATGGTCCTTCTCCAAGAACCCAGAGATGAGACAGTCTGGTGAGTGATTTTCAAACTTCTACTGGAAGGCAATGACAGACAGAGGGACACTAGCTCTAGGCCTGGGTGTGTCATGCCCTCCTCGGGGAATGACCCAACCGTCACTTCACCCCTGCTTCCCCACCCCCACCCCAGACTCTTTCCTTTCTATGAGAAGGGGAAATAATCCTCCTTGCCCTGCCGAATCACATGGCTTCTTCCTGACCTGACCCAAGCCTCGAACACTTCCTCAACGGCCCGAAGGACACACACATCCCCAAGCCAGTCCCTGCTGTTCCCCAAAACAAACCCGGGGGAGGCCACAGCTCTTATGAGTCGGGTCAAGGCCGGGGATGACTGGGGACAGTTAGGAAGCAAGAATGTCCCTGTTCCTTTTATGGCTTCAAATATTAGTCACCAGGAAGCCACCCCGTGAAACAAGCCACGTATCATTTACTTGTCTTGAATTAATTAAGAAGACCGGCATGGGGACAATTAGAGAAACCTTAGGCTGATGACATCGCCCCGTGGTGGAATCTGCTCCCGCATCCTCTGTGCCTCGCGCGCATTCCTCCGGATTCTTTTTCTCGAAACCGAGCCACTCGGGCAGCATGCAGGAGCGCCCTGGCGACTCGACATACACCTGGGGGCACGCACAGCCCAGGAGGGACGGGGCCGGGGGTCACGTCGCTGTGCCTCTGTTTCCCAAGGTGGCAGGTCTTCCTTTCTATTTTCATTTCCTTTTCACTGAACCTCTCCTGCCCTCTCCCACCCTGGCCAACGTCCCTGTCTTTTGCTTTGAAATTGCACTGGCACCAAGCATTCTAAATTCGCAAACATTTAAAGCAAGCATGCCAGGGGGTGTCCTCAAGCCAAGACGCGAAGGTGCCGTCCAAAGGCCCGCAAGCCACACGGGGTCCACAGTTGACTCCGAGACCCGCCTGTTCCCCACCATCACGCAGAAGTATGCATGCACCCCGCTGAGCAATTATGAATAATTAAATCAATTAGAGACAGTCTAGCATCAGGGATTATGGCTGCCCGGGTGTCAGCCTCTCTAATATTTTAACAGTAAATGCAGGAGCCCCAGAAGGTCTGGCAGAAAGAGAACAAAAGCGTGTCCAAATGCCAAGCCATGTTGCTTGGTGACCCTTCGCCGCCGCCTCGGCGGCCTTCCCAAGGAAAACAATGGTAATGAAATGCCAATAAAATATTTTGGGGGCACGTATGAACGCTTCAAAATGAGTTAATTAAAAACGGATAAAACAGGAGTCTCTGCAAGGATGTTGAGTAAATTTGGTGCTTGGAATTTGACGGAAGGAAAAGGTTTTCCAGCATGAAGCAGAACTCTTCTTAAAGTGGCAGGGCTGGGCCAGGGGGTCATTTTCCTCTAAGGCCAACCTCTGTCCGCAGGCGCCGCGGCACAAGCTTTGGGCCGGCCGGCCAGCGCGCCCCTTCGAAGGGTGGTTGGAGCGCAGGTGACTTAGACGCCTTCTTTGGGCCCTCTTGCTCAGGACAAAGTAAACACTCCGCGAAAACTCAGCGAGTGGGGGACGGAGAGAATTATGCCCTGCTGGGAGTCAGTGCTCTAAAAGGGACCAACCGTTCCAGACGGAGGAAGTAAGTCCAAAACTGAGGGAGGCTCTCCCACACTTTCTTCTGGTGGAGGTGGGCTCCTCCTGTGCCGCTCGGCAGGCGTGAGCACTGCTCCCGGAGGCCGCAGCTTCCCCAGGCCCACCGTCCCAGGAGCCTGCACACGGCGGGGACCTCACTGGTTAGCCGTGGACAGCTAGCGGATAGGATACTCAGGGATATGACGGATTTAATGACGTCAAAACATGACCTCTTTTCTGTTTTCTCAGTGTCTCAGGCCAAAGGCGTAAACGCCGCCAACTCTGGCCCAGCAGAGAGGTTTGAACTGAGCCCTTCCGGAGTCAAAGGACAAATAACGTCTTCTGAGGGACGACTCGCCCAGATTTGCTGACAGAGCACCGGCGTTATTGGAGAAACGCACGGGAAGGCCAAGGCTCGTCTCCAACGGGCTGGAGCGCCCACAAACGTGAGCACAAGTCGTGCCCTCCGTCTCCGGGTCTTCCGAGGTGCCAGGTAACATACTGCATCCATTCTTCTCCAAGCCGAGTCGCGTATTAGCATCCTCGCGTTGTAGATGAGGCTGCTGACACTCGGAGAGGTCAAGGTTACAGGGCAGGCCCTTCCCCTGTTTTTCTGTCTCCAAAGCCCGCGCACCTAGCTCCTGCCCAAGGCCGGTGCTCGGCACATGCGGAAGGATATTGTGCTAATATCTCAGAGAATAAGCATGCCCCCCCTGTGACGTGCTCCCCCAAATGGACGAGGTCAGGGTCCTCGTCTGTCATCCTGAAGGGTTGCCCCACCCTCACCATGCACCCCTGAATTTTTCCAAACCCCAGTGACCCAGACATGTGATTTCCCAAACCTTAATGCTCCGCAGGACAGGGGACTGTCGTTGTCATTAGCCCTCACATGGCACTACGCTTCACCCCCCTCATCAGCCCCGCTAGTCCACCGAGATCCCGGCCCCCAGTGGCCTTGAAAGGGATGCCCAGCACTTTTGAGTCTTGAGGGGACATCTCGGGGTCAAGGGCTCTGCCTCAAGCTCACCTCACCCACGTCTGCGTCTCTGTGTCCATAGTGGTTCTGGCTCATCCTCTGAGCGTCACCGCTGAAGCCGTCAGTTCCCAAGGTCCCGACACAGAGGGCTCTCCGTGGTGGCATCTGGAGCGGGGATGGGGGGTGGGGGGAAGCGACATCCTCACTCCCCCTGTGGGCTACACGCGGTGCTGCCCCAGCCCTTCTAGAAAGGCTGTCCTACCCCGGGACCTGCACGTGGGTCTGTGGCGCGGATGGCTTGAGTGAAGCTGCAGAGTCCTGGGTCACTCTCTTCTAGGGACTTGGGCTTTGTCACTAGGCCATTTTCTGCCAGCCGCCATCCACGGATAAGCCAATAACGGCTCCCTGAATGTGTCCTCCAGCGCAGGCCCTGAGCAGCCCAGACACCAGACACCGGCCTCAGCGCCCCCCTCAGCCCTGAGCCAGACATGCCCTCATCAGCTGTCACCTGTGGGGCCATGCGGGGACCCTTTCTGCACACACGTGACACCTGACAGGACGTCCTTGGTTCATATTAAGCATGATATTGAGACATCTTTTTTGTGAAGTTTATTTTTTTTATTGAGAGAGAGAAGGAGCTCGAGCATGAGCAAGGGAGGGCCAGATGAGGAGGGGAGAGAATCCCAAACAGGCAGAGCCTGTCACGGGGTTCGATCCCATGAACCGTAAGATCAGGACCTGAGCGGAAACCGAGAGTTGGACGCCCAACCGACTGAGTCACCCAGCTACCCCAAAGACACCCTTATTTATTTATTTAAAATTTTTTTTAAGGTTTATTCATTTTTCAGAGTCAGAGAGAGAGAGAGAGACAAAGCGTGGTGGAGGGAGGGGCAGAGAGCGAGGGAGACACAGAATCCGAAGCAGGCTCCAGGCTCCGAGCTGTCAGCACAGAGCCTGATGCGGGGCTCAAAACCACGAACCGTGAGATCATGACCTGAGCCGAAGCAGGAGCTTAACCGACGGAGCCCCCAGGGGCCCCAGACACCCTGATTGCTCTAAAGAAAGACAAAGGCTTGATGACTCTGAGTGTGAAACCTGGTGGATGACAAGCAAGCCTGCCCGCCTCCAGCTGGACCAACCCCTGGTGACAGTAAAGCAGATCAAAGCTCCCTTTGGGGTCTGGGGAAGGAAACTGGGTGCACTGTCCCTGTTTAACTTTGGGGGGTCCGAGGCTCAGAGCGGCTCTCCAGTGGCAGAGCAGAGCGGGGACTCTCTTCCCCATTCTCATGGCAAACAGGGGAATGACAGGGCAGGAAGGAGACCCCAGGCTGGCAAACCTCCCCAAGGGAGCTGTGTTCCTGCCGCCCGAGGGCGCGGGTGACCCGCCGTCAGGACAGCGCAATCCCACTGACGCCCCGCTAAGCCCAGTGAGTTACGTGAAAGGCGTCGCTATGTTATCCCCGATACTGCGGAATCAGGGAATTTAAGGTGCCGTGTCTTTATTTGGTTCGCCCCACGTGCTAGCGAGCAGCGAGCAAATCCCAAGTACGTGTTCTGGCAAATGCACCTGGTTCCCAGCTGTGCCTTGCAGAGCCCAGGGAGGGCCCAGGAGCACCCCTTGTGGGGGCAAGGGGGCCCAAGAGGACAGAGCCTGGGGTCCACCAGCTCCACTCTGCACCTTCCTGCTTTATAAATTGTGAGATCTGGGTACAGAAAAGGTCCCCAGTGGAGAGGTCTGAAAGTCACAGCACGCCCCCACACAGTGTCACTGACACATCCCGTAAAAAACCCCAGACTGGGCAACAGACGAAGCAGCCAAGCCCTTTGCTAAAGGAAAAGGAAAAAGCAAATCCCATTTTCCCAGGGTATGACAGTGCCACACTGGCCCGCTGACACTCCCAAGAGAGCAGCGGCTCCGGGAACAGGAATGTTCTGTGCGTCCGATTGGCTCAAATCCCTCTGAGCCCTCAGCCGTCCTGGCTCCGATCAGCCTGGGTGACTTGGATCAAGTCACTTCTCCTCGCCGGGCCTCAGTCTCCCCATGTGCATCGTGAGTGGGTGGACCCCGCGGTTGGCGAGCTCGGCCATCTTTATCCTCAAATTCTTCCTGCCACCCCCCTTTGTCACCCTCCCCGGGCCCCGCCTCTGTCTCCAGGGGCCTCCCGCACCCCCACCTCCGGCCAGAGCCCCTACGCATCCAGACTTCCCCTCCTCCCCCGCCATTTCCCTACAAGGCCACCGCAGAAAGCAGCAATGTGGACAGAAAGCAAGGATGTTTTAATTTACTCGATTAAATCGCCATGTGAACAGAGGCTCGCAAAGGAATCTGCTCTACAGAACTTTTCGTTTAATAGAATTAGTTGAAACCAGATCAGCCAAGCCCCCGTTCCTGCAGGCCATCTGCCCAGACAGGGAACCGGCTTCCCTAAATAGAACCCCATGCTGCTGGGAGCCTCCTCTAAATGGCCGGCAGGGAGCTGCCCCTGCACCCCCCTGTCTGTTCAAATGGGTTCAAAGTCCTTCCCTTTGGGGCCGGCCGGGCCGGCAGAGCTCACGTCCACTTTGGGCGAAGGCTGGGAACTATAATCAGACTCACATTCGCCTCCACCTGCAAAGGACCTCTGCCAAGATCGGGGCGCGCGCAGAAGCACTGCCAGCGCGGCGCTTCTAATCCAGAAAAGAGGTCCGTGAAGTCACCCGCCTGAGCGCTTTAAGAAAATTAGATAAACTAACATTTACTCAGCACTTCAGGGCTGCCCAGGAAGTTTCCCACGTGTTGTATTTAACCCTGGTAACAAGCCTGCAGTAAGACGCTTCCCTGTCCTTGAGAGGTTGAGCGCCCTGCCCAGAGCCACACAGCCAGCAGCTGGGACCCAGATAACAGTCACACCGTCCGCCACGCAGGCGGCCGCGGCTGTGCCTGGCGCAGGGGGACCGGGGCTTCTCTGCCCTCCTGTGCGCCTGAGCCCGGAGCTGCTGGTTAGAGCCCCACCTCTGCCCATACTAGGTCTGTGACTTTGGGGGAAGCCACTGAACCTCTCCTTTCAGTTTTCTCGTCTGGCATGAGAGAGGGAAATGATACCCTGTGTCGGCGGTCGGGGAGCCCATGAGCGGGAAACCGTGTGGCGCGCCCGTGCTGGAAATCCCAGGGGTGACATCATTCCTACCAAGCTCAGCCTCAGTGCCCAAGACACTCAGGGCGGAGGCCGCACCATCTAGGGCAGGGGTCAGCGAACTCCGGCCCGCAGATCAAATGCGGCCCGTCTGCGTTTCTAAATAAAGTTTTATTGGAACACAGCCATACCCATTCGTTTACATACTGTCTATGCCCTCCGTAAGAGAAACCACACGGCCCACAAACCCCAAAATATTTACCGTCTGGCCCCGTACAGAGAACGTTTGCCAACCCCTGATTCAGAGCACGAGGGTTGGTCGCCGAGCAGCACCCACCCCCAGCCCGCCACCCCCAGGGAGGCTGAGCGAAGGTGGGGGAGGAGAGAGGAAGTTGCTTGGGGAACATTTTATCCTAATTGTTAATGAGTTGTTTAACCTCCCGGGGCCGCACCGCCTGATCCTCGAGAAGGGCTCGGGTCTCCCGTGTTTTGATGTGGCATTCCTGTTTAAAAAAGAAATGATTAATGTGCCCTGATTAGTCTGTCTTGAGGAGTTTAAAAGAAGGGAGGTGAGGCGGGGATAAATTGTTCTGTTATCAACGGCCACTTTATAAGTCTGGGACTTCCCCCGCAGGGAGTGGCTGCCGCACGGAATGGATACAGGCGGAGATTTATAAGGTCAAGTTTTATGAGCCTACAGATTCTCGTGGTGTATTACCACATCCTTATTACAAGCTCATGCTGCTGTCCGGTTAAACCAACGGAGCTAATATATTACCCCCGCCTGCCCGAGCCTCAGACTCTAAGGAAACAGAGCACATAAAATACTGCCTTTGGGAATCGACCGCGTCCTGGTTTTTTCTGCACAAGTGACTTTGGTTGTTTCTTGCCTCTCCCAAACCCACAGGCTGAACCAGCCCTCCGGGGGCGGCCCTGCTGGGACACCTCTGCAATAGGAGGGGACGGCTTTGGGGACCTTTGGCAGACACTGCCCGGAAGTGATGTCTCTTTACTGCTGGGGCGCTAACAGGATCATAAATTAAGGCTGGGTCGTTGGTCTTGGGGCCAAGGCTGCTTTAACGGAATGGGGGAAGTCAGCTGAACCAGGACGGGCCCAGGCTGGTACAGCATCTGTTCCCTCAGCTCTGGCCTCTTGAGCCTTGCACTGGGGAGAGCCTGGCCAGGGGGCAGAGGCAAAAGTGCTTTATGACCTTTCTAGGCCAGGGAGTAGGACCTCGAGATTTGGTGGGAGAGTGGGAGGGGCCCGGCCCCCCTCCCCAAGACCAGAACAATGCATGTAAGTGATTCCCAGTGCCTGTATCTGATACAGACCATAGTGGGATGACCCCTTGTCCAAATAGGCTTACTCGCTTCCCTTTGGAATAAATGAACTGATCTACACACACACACACACACACACACACACACACACACACACACACTCCTACCTGGTTCTGAAGCCACGGCAGATGCTGGCAACTTGCTGGGATGGGGCCCGAAGGTCTGCAGCCCCCAGAGCTTGAGATCTGCCATCTTCTCCGTCCTCCCCTGGCCACACTGCTGCCACCCTGGGGCTGTCAGAGCCCGCGTCCAGCAAAGTCCTAGGCTCTCACCCCGTGCCCGTGGTCAACAGCAGACAAGTACCAACCGGTGCCAGCATCCCCGAGCTCTTACTCACTCTGCTGTCACCGCTTTGTGACCACGGGCAGGTCACAGCCCCTCTCTGGGCCTCATTTCTGCACCCCAATAAGGGCACACTTCCTAAATTTTTTTTGTTTATTATTGAGACAGAGAGAAACAGAGAATGAGTAGAGAAGAGGCAGAGAGAGAGGAAGACACAGAATCCGAAGCAGGCTCCAGGCTCCGAGCTGTCAGCACAGAGTCTGACGCGGGGCTCAAACCCATGAACCATAAGATCATGACCAGAGCCAAAGTCGGATGTTTAACCGACTGAGCCACCCAGGCGAGGGGTGCCCATCTAGAAATGCAATCCGGCCATCTGTTCAGAGTCCTGGATGATGTCAATAGTGGAATTCTATTCCTAGGAAGCCATCTTATGTAATAACTGGATATTTGGACACAGATCAGAAATAAGTGTCCATGATGACGTTATTTATATTAGAGTTTTAGAGGTAACATAAATGTCCAACCGTGGGGACTGGTAAATAAACAGGGTCATCTAGTCAACGGAATGCTAACGTGGCTATTAAATACTGATCTTGGTAATGACTTTGTAACGGCATGAAGAGAGCACGCTGTCATGCTCGTGGATAAAGCAGACACAGGGCTGCCTCCACACTGACCTTGTGAAGCTGGAGCCCAGCTGCTGGGAGTCAAGGCTCCTCCCGCTGTCCCTTCAGGGCCATGAGGGACAGCTGCAGACCCACCCAGACACTGAGGCCGGTCTTGTCCCAATTGTGTTGGTCAAGAGATAGTGAAGTGGAGTCTAGAACCTTCTCTGGACATGAGAAGCTGGGTGTCCCGTTCAGCTTGGGGAAGAGCCCTTCATCCAACCAAATGTCAGAGCAAGCAGGGGGACATGGGTCCTTTAGGCTGGCCCTCCAGCAGGGGCGGTTGTTGGGGGAGGCGTGGCCAGCGCGGGGCGTGGTGGCTCCCATCAGTTGTGACCCCGGAGACAGGTGAGGGGGGCAGTGGACCTGACCCCAGCCATCTCCATGTCACCCTCGAGGGGGTCTGCCATCGCATTCATTGGGGTTCAGCCAATAGACGCCATGTGCATTTGGGCGCTGAGCAGGACGTGGAACGTGGAACGGAAAAAGGACTGGGGAGCCCGCCCCCCGCAGGGGATCTGCACCCCTGGGGAGCCACCTGGCAGGCTTCAGCAAAGCCCCTGACGGTCAGCTCCCGCCGCAGTTGGCCAGCAGGTGGGAAGATGAGCTGGATGTGGAACGGAGAACAGCAGGGACAGGCTAGGACTCCACACGTATCTCTGAGCTGTCACCTGCGGCGAGTATGCACCGTGTCTGGGCACCACGGTCTTTGGGTATCTGTGGCCCCTACTTTGCTTCTGCCTTCCATGTCCCCTGAGAGCATCTTTCCTGGGCAACTCAAACCCAGGACTACACATGGGAGGAGCTCTGGGAAGTGCAGTTTCCACCCATAGACGGGAGCAGCAGAGCCAAGCCGGCGACACACATTTCGCCATAATCTCACAGACAACTGAGGCACGGAGAGGTGATGCGACTTGCCCAAGGTCACACAGCACGTCTGTGCCATCTGGACTTGACCCCAGACAGGTCCATCTCACAGAGTCCGAGGGTCATGCACAGCGCAGTCATGCTCCTCGGTGCACCTGACATTGAACACTCACCCGGGCTAGCCTCAGGTGCAGGGTGAAGTTAACTAGGGTTGGGGAAGCCTGGAGAAGGGAGCCCGCGGCAACGTTCCCACCGAGTCCCACGACAGCGGGGTGCGCTGAGACTTTCTCTCCGTCTCCCTCAGTCCCCACGGCATCTGCTGAGTCCGCCACAGGCCTGGTGGCTCTCCACGCAGCCCTTTCACGCAGTGACGTGGGGACTCCGTCTGCTTCCAGGGGGGGTTCTGGGCGGAACAGCGCAGCCGCGGGGAAGTTACTCCTGCACCTCCCTGGGGGGCGTGGCTCGGGGCGTGGCCTCCGTCCACTCCTGCCCTATTGGCCAGCACCCGTCACGTGGCCGCACGCCCATAGGATCACGAAGAGCTGGGAATAAGGATCTAAGTACTCACCAAGGAGAGGGAATGGGGTGTCGGTAAGGATCCCCACAGTCCGCTTTTTCTGGAAACGGCTCATCTCAGACCCAGAGCAGAATCTCCCACCCCCACCAAGGGAGAGAACCCCAAAATTCAGAGGCCCCACCATTTCTTTCTGCCTGGGGCCAGGGGGCGCCTAGCCCCTTCTCCAGAGACCAGCGTCTCCCCTAAACCTGCCCCCTCCTCCCTGGCAATGCCCAGGCAGGCTTGGCTGCCCCTTCTTGCTCTGGCTCAGAAAGCTGCCCAACTTTGAAAAATGGGCTGGATGCCAAGGTCAAGGTGGGGTGACCCCCAGGACGGGGCGGGCTGTGCGTCTGGTAGCTGGTGATGCATAGACTGACCCCTTCTCGGTGCCTCTCTTTGTTCCTCTGTGCCCCACGCCCTGTTTCTCCTGCTTCGGGCCTCCCCTTTGCAAAGGCCTGATTTCCCAGCCCCGCTGAGCTCAGCTGAGGAGGTTTCCCTTTTTGAAAACCTAAAGGAAATTTCTTCTCATGTCTCTGTGCCAGGAACAGCAGAACAATCCCTGTCTTATAGACCCCATGAATCTTGCACCTGCTCATGTTTACCGCTTTGCCTTGGCCACAAGGAAGCCCGGTCATCCTGGAAGTTCTCACCCGTGGCAAGGCGGCACCGCCGTAGGCACACCCTCCGACGACCCAACTCGGTTTGGCTCCATCTGTTTTTCCTCTTGCAGCCAAATGCCCTCGTGCCCCCTCTCTTTCTTACGGCATTAAGTATGTCTTAGTACAGCATAACAGATCTAAATGTGAGGCACAAGTCTAAAACCAAATAGAAGTCTGGGCCACCTGGGTGGCTCAGGCGGTTAAGTGTCCGACTTTGGCTCGGGTCATGATCTCACGGCTTGTGAGTTCAAGACCGACGTCGGGCTCTGTGCTGACAGCTAGAGCCTAAAGCCTGTCGTCGGATTCTGTGTCTCCCTCTCTCTCTGCCCCTCCTCTACTCATGCTCTGTTTCTCTCTGTCTTGATAACAAATAAACATTAAAAAAATTTAAAAGTAAGTAAAAAATAAAAATAAATAGAAGTCAATTTAAACCCTCCTGAGCCCTAACTTTCTGCTCCTGCGCCCCTCCCCCACCTTCATCCCAAAGATGGCTCTGGCAAATTTCCTAATGAGACCTATTAGTTTGTTAAGTGTTCGACGTTGAGCCAGATACGTGCAGGGATGGAGAATGCGGAAAGCCATATTGCCCGGCCTCCATGATCGTCAGAGCCCACAGGGTCACCGCAAAGGATCTCTTCCCTCTTCCTCCTAGACTTCAAGTTACACTAAGTGCTCTGGAGGAACTTTCCTACCCTTCCTCCTGCCCTTCTGGTGTGTGACGGCCTTATTAAGAGAAGATCATGTCTGGGACTAAAAATGCCTCCGTCCCAGTGTTTCCCACGGCTGTGCCAGCCTCCCCTCCCCTGGCCAGGGGCTGCCGGGATCAAGGCACGGTGCCCTGGGGTGGCTCGTCCACAGCCCTGCCAGGGCTCCCAGCCACATCCGCAGTATCACAGGGAGCGATGATGAAGCAGCGCTCAGAGGAGTGGGCGTTGTCCTCACTGACCAGTTTGGGGGCATCAGGGACACCTGCCCTGGACGTGTCCAGAGGCTTCCTTCTCACCATCGTGGGATCAGTACAAGTTCGAGTACTAGATACACACAAGACCGGGCCAATTTCCACCTGAGGTGTGGCCTGTAGGAGCCAAAGTGCAAGGCGCCCCGGGAACCCGGGTCGGAGAATAAGGGCTGAGACTCAAAGCAAAGGGCCGCGTGGTCTCATGCACTGAGGGACAAGCTGGGAAGCAGGAGCAGGGAGGGGGATGCAGATTCTTTAGGACAGAAGGGCCCCGGGGGGGTTTCCTTCTGGAGACAGGAAGTGCGTGATGAGTTCACGGCGCCCCAGGATGGGCACTGTCCCGGAGCGAGAGCCACAGAGACGAAGAGCCCTGGCATCTTCTCGGGCCTCATGAGTGTCGAGCTCTCACCAGGCTTGTGTTGTGTGGGAGCCTCTAAGGGGTGCCTCCCTGTAAATGGTGGAGAGAAGAGCCAAGCCCCTTCCCCATGATCCCCGAAACGCTGCAAGGAGCCTCTGGATTTCCCTCCGTTCATGGGTGGAGGCAGGACCGTGGAAGGGAAGCGCGGTACAGGATTGCACCAATAGCCCTGAGTTCCCTTCCCTCCCCATCATCCGGGCCACGTGACTCTGCACTTCCTGTCCCCACCCCAGGCCAAAGGGATGTGAGCCAAGATGACTCATGCCCAAGCCAGACCAAGTGCTGGTGTGTTTCCCTCCGCTCCCGCTCCTCGGCCTTGGCTTTGAGAGCCCATGGGCTAGCCTGCTGCAGACAGAGACACACGGAGCGGCCCCATTTCTCCAGCTGGCCCGCTGAGGCCACCCTCCCTCGGCCAGCCTGCCGCCAGCCTCTGGAAATGAAAGCGACCGACAGAGAGCAGATGATGCACCCAGCTGAGCCCTGCCTGATTGCGGAGCGCCTGGGGAGAGAGAAAGAAATGCTGGCCTGCTGGAAGGCACTGAGCGCTGGGGTGGCGGGTTATGCTGCGTAATTATAAATAACTGAACCCCTTACCAGGCGCTCGCCCGAGTGGGGAGGACCTAGTATAGTACAGTCTCACCCGGTGATTCTAAGCTGTTTTTTTAAGGAATGTTTCAGATGCATGTTTCATATTCCAATGCCTTAAGACAGTTGTTAACTATTATAGAAAAGTAATAAAAAAAACCAACACAGACTCAAATAGATGGAGAACCAGATTGTAGCACCCTGGAGGCTACTGCGAATGTGTTATGACTTGGACAGACGGTTCACCAGATTTCGTTCAGACTTGAGAAGGTAAAGGAAGCGGGAGTGGGGGGAAGGAGAGAGGGAGGATGGAGTCTCCTTCCCCCCGCAGCTAATGAATTACGGGAGGCAGAGACCAGGAGGCAAGATGTTTTGAGAAGTGTTACCGTTTGCCGCTATTTATCTCTGTGAATGAGAATTCTTTCAATACTGCGAATCCAAGCGGACTTGAGAAATCAGAAATGAATTAGCCTCGGAGACAAACAGGGCAGGTCTCCGACAGAAGTCCCTAATTGGAACCCCAGCACTGTCTTCACTGGGTGGCCTTCTAAGTAACTGTTACTGTGGACTAATGAGCCGCCGTGGACACCCCGTTGTTTTGTTCTGTTTACCAGCACGCGGAATGTGAGGCAGGGATCAGGAATGGCTGGATCTTGCCCCCAGTCCCCAGCCCCGATGGGCCTTCACTGCCTGGAGGGGGGAATGTGGCTGCTGTGGTCAACTCACTCTTCACGGCCAATTCCCTCCCATCGGAGCGGCCTGAACTTGGCAGCCACGGCTCCATTCAGGAAGGCAGTCCCTTTGCTGTCTCCTGGGGGTGTGATCATGAAGCTGAAGTCTGAGAATCAAACGCAGAACAGAGCAGGAGGGCAGGTTAGACCCAGAAGTTCATGCTGTGAAGGAACTCAAGACCTGCGTGCACTCACTCACTCGCTCGTCAGCCGGCGTTTGCAGACAGGCTGCGCTCTGCCCGGTGCTCCTCTTGCGCCAGGGGTTCAAAATCTGGCCCGAGTCCTCATGGCGCCCGCATGCTAGCAGGGACAGACGGGGAGGGCAGGACGGGGACAGGCCCAAGGGGTTGCCGGGACAGGCTCTGACTCCCAGCCTCCTTCTCTTTGCTGTGTGACAGGAGCCAATTGCTTGGCCTTTCTGAGCTTAATGTCCTTATGGGTCACAGGGATAGAATCACCACTAGTAAAATGCCTGATGCTTCAGGGACACGCCCTCCTCAGCTTTTTTTTTTTTTTTAACTTTAAATACCTGGCAAATTATAAGTTCTTTATTGATGTTCACTCCATCCTCTCCCCCATGGCGTCTCTGGTTTCCATCCCTCCCTCTATCAATAAAGAAAGAATCCTGCTTATCTTCATTTTCCTAAAGCTGCTGAAATAAAACTGGGTAGTTGAAAACAACCAAAATGTATTCCCTCACAGTTCTGGCGGCTGGAAGTCTGACACCAAGGGGTCCGCAGGGCCACACTTTCTCCGAAATTTCCAGGGAAAAAATCCTTCCTTGCCTCTTCCAGCTTTGGCGGTCCCAGGTGCCCCCTGGGTCGTGACAGCAAAACGCCAGCCCCCGCCTCCGCCTTTCCAGGGCCCCCCTCTCCCTGTGTGTCTCTCTGTGGCTCCACCTGACCTTCTTACAAGGACACCCCTCAGTGGATTTAGGGCACACCCTAATCCTCTCTGACCTCATCGCACCTGCATTGACAAAACCGTATTTCCAACTAAGGTCACATTTGAGGTTCTCCGTGAACATGAACTTGAGAAGACACTCTTCAACCCAGTGCCATGGCTAATAAGCAAGGAGCACATCTGAAGTTTCGCAGCCGCACTGAGCACTCCATGGTGAGTTTCAGCCCCGCGCGCTAGGCAGAGCATTTAGAACAGGGCCCCTTCTTTTACCACCCCCATCCCTGACCCCCATGACCAGTCTGTAAGGCAGGACTGTTACCTTCCCAGTGACTATAAGGCTTAGGCTCAACTGCTTTCTTACCTATGTGACTTTTTCATTTCCACGTCAAACACCTCTCTCATGTTTCACGTGTCCTTAACCCAACCCTTCCTCTCAAACCTGTATTTCTATCATCTTCCCCATCTCACTAAACGCCAACTGTATCCTAGAACATCTGGCTGAGCCCGGCCTCCGGCCTCCAGTCACCCTGCAGGTGCATGGTTGCTATTTCAAATCACTGACTTTGGGGGGAAATTTGTTACACAGCCATAGCTGGCTGATGTGCTTCCTGTACAGCGGCATCTTTTCTTCTACTGTAATCACTTTTCTTGCCACCATTGTCAACTTTGGAGGGGACGTATTGTTCAGCACTGGTCAAAAACAATGTCATGAGCCTTGTGGCACTGTGGACAAGCACACAGTGGTAGAGGATGTGTGCCCTGAGAAGAATCTGGAAGGTCTCTTTTAGCATCTGCATCGTCTGAAATACACTCCTTTCTTGTTGACATGTATGTGTGATTTTTAAAAAACTTTTTATGTCTTTATTTTATTTTGAGAGACAGAGACAGAGAGCGAGTGGGAGAGGGTCAGAGAGAGGGAGACACAGAATCCGAAGCAGGCTCCAGGCTCTGAGCTGTCAGCACAGAGCCCAATGTGGGGCTTGAATCCACAGACTGTGAGATCTTGACCTGAGCTGAAGTCGGACACTTAACTGACTGAGCCCCCGGGCGCCCCAACATGTATGTGTGATTCTGACATGCTGTGCATTTTATTTGGAATGTAACTGGAGACTTTCCCACTCATCATTTTATTTAGGAAAAATGTTATGTTGAGTCATTTGAATGTAAATACAATTTTTCCTTCTATAAACACCAGACCCCCCCCCCCCAAATGAAGTATTGTGAGACAGAGATAGTCTGTGAAATGTGGCTGTTTAAAAAACAAGAGACATCTTGGGAAAACCTTAATTGGGTAGCGCTCTGGGGAGGGGGAGGTGCCTGTATGTCCTCAATTCAGAAACACCATCGGTGATAAGAGGCCTCATTGATTTTGTCACCGTTCCCTGGGGAGTAAAGAAGCAGAACATTCCATACAGGCCCAGATTCTGGCCTCCCAGGTGCAGGGGGGTCGAACAGGCACCGAGGATGGCCCGCTGAGGACGCACGCCTGCCACTGAGGGCACACACGTGCAGCTGCTCCCGCGAAACTCCCAGCTGACGCTGAAGGCAGCCTGGTCGGCCCAAGCGTGACCTTCCAAAGTGCGTGGGTCACGTTAGCTGAGATGACAGGGCAGGGCGCGGCCACATCGCTTTGATCCTGTGAGGCTCTGAATGGAAACCGGTCTGAGCTTCCTGCCAGATACTCCCCGAACCTCCACCGAGGGCTGGATCCCGTCCCCACCCACGGGTCCCCACGGAGGAGCGCAGCTGTCTGTGCGCTGAGCCTGGAGGGACTCCCAGAAGGCCGTCCGCCCGGCCACATGCCTCCGTCACTGCCCGTCTCCGTGCCTGAAGTTCCACTATTCAATTCTTGAATTTTTTTTTTTTAAACTGGAAGAAACCTTAGGAATTACTTGTCTGTCAAGTTAACAGGAAAAGTGAAGCCCCTTTCGGACTTCAGGGAGGGAATGTGTGAGGTGGCAGAGTGGTTACCAACAGCAGGAGCCACAGGCACCCCAGGAAGGAGGACAAAGCGGGGTGCTAATGGAGCTGTGGGTGGGGGGCTGGGCCACAGGGGGTTGGAGCCCATCATAGGCGGGAAGCTGAGTCGTGTAGGAGGCAAGGCTGCTCCAGGAGCTGCAAGGAGGCAGAGAGGGAAGGAAAGAGACTCCACATCGACCTCCCTCCCCAGTCTGCCCTTAAGACCGCCCCCAGAGCCTTGTCCTCACTCAGCCCAGCCAGAATCCAGCTGATGGGGGTCCTGGGGGCTGTGGCCTGTGGGGATCAGCCCCCGGAGATGCAGAGCAGAGCAGGGGTGGGTGAGGAATGAGTCTGAATGAAAACAGGCCCCCACTCTCCACGTATCCCATCCAAGGCCGCTGGAGCCCAGAAATGCTTATCATTTACGGTCCTTAGCTTGTGGCTCCTGTGGGCTCTGGAGGGGCACGTGATGGGGTGCCATCCATCTTTGGATCCCAGGCCCCTGGGCATAGAATATGTGCAGTAAATATTGGCGGGGGTCGGGGGGGAGAAGAGAATAGGGAGGCGTTGAATGATGTCACTTTATCTCTGGGCATCAGTTACCACTCCAGGAAAACTGTCAGTGATAATTGACATGCGCGGTGCTTCGTACTGTTCTAGGCTTGTCTTTATGCCTTTGTTGTGGTGTAACTGACAGGTAACAAACAGTGCACCTCTCAAGTGTACCGTTTGACTGACCTTGACATATTCCTATACCTGTGAAATCATCTGCACAATCAAGGAAGTAAACGTATCCAAGAGCCTCAAAATTGCCTTGTGCCCCTCCTGTCCTCTCCAACCCCAACGCAGACAACTGCTGATCTGCTTTTTGTCACACCTTAGGTTACAATGCATTTGCTAAAATTCCATATCAATGAAATCATACATGTGTCTTTTGAGTCTGGCATTTCATTCAGTAAAAGGCTTTTGAGATTCATCCACACTATTGCATTCATCAATAGTTCGTTTCTTCTTTCTGCTGACCGGACTCCGCTGAATGGACATACCACAATCTGGTTCTGCTTACACCTGTTGATGGACACTTAGGTTGTTTCTGTTTTCTGGCTGTTACAAATAAAGCTGCTATGAACATTCGTGTGTGCGTGTTCATGTGGAAATATGCCCTCATCTCTCTTGGGTAAATATCTAGGAATAGAATGAGCAGGTAATACAGTAAGTATATGTTTAACTTTTTAAGAAATTGCCAAATTGTTTTCCAGAGTGTGATCGCACCAGCTGCTTTCCACCCCCACCCGCACTCGGTGCCGTTCGTCGTTTTGGTGGGCATGTGACTGTTATCGTGGTTGTAATCTGTGTTTCTTTAGTGATTGATAACGGGGATCATTTTTTAATACACTTGTTTTCCATATGATTAATTTCTTTGACAAAGTGTTTGTTCAAATATTATGCCCAAATTTTATCTTGTTTTCTTATCGATTTCTGAGAGTTTTTCATATATTTTAAATGCAAGATCCTTACCAATATGTGATTTATAAATATTTTCTTTCAATCTGTGGTTTGCCCTTTTAACCTGGCAACATTGTTTGAAGGACAGACGTGGTTAATTTTAATGTAGGATAGTTCATCGCATTACTCTTTTATATATACTTAGGAAAGCTTTGCCTACATCAGAACCATGAAGATTTTCCATGATGTTTTCTTCTACAAGTTTTTGGAGTTTGGGGTTTTACATTTAAGTCTATGTGTTAAATTTTCTATATGGTGCAGAGTATAGATTGAGACTCAAATTATTTTTGCATCTGAATATTTCCTTCTTCCAGCATTATTTGGTGGAACTGAATTGCCTTTATGCCTTTGTTAAAACGCAGCTGGCTGTGTATATGGGTAGCATGGTGGGTTTATTTCTGGACTTCTGATTCCACTGTTGGCTTTTTAAAAACCTACTTGTCTATTTTTCTGGCAATAGTGCACACTCTTGTTACTGTAAACTTACAATAACTCTGGAGCTCAAGTAGTGTAGATCCTCTGCCTTTGTTTTTAAAGTTGTTTTACTCCCCATTCCTTGGGGGTAGGGACATTGTTTAACTTTTTCACCACTGCATCCTGAACCCCAGAAGTGTCTGGATCATACTGACGTGTAAATATTTGTCAGAGAGATGAATGAATGAATGTTTACACATAGATCCGTCATGTGCTTAACGAATGATGTGAATTGTGCGTTGGTTTGCTTTCTTCCTACCAGCCTAGGAACTTCTAGGTTCCTTCTAATTTAGGACCATTCATGTAGTATCTTAAGTCTCTGGGGTGACTTAGAGGCCTTTTGTGGGGTGACAGAAGAGAAGATGAGGGGCAGAGGAGCGAGCGGGGAGCTGACATTAGTTACCACACTGGTTGGTCCCCCAAGCCTTGCGGGAAGTAATTGCCGAGTAAATAAATCTGTGGTGCTCTCCCTAGAGCATGATGGAAGGTGGGGGTCCCACAAGTCAGTGCCCGCAGGGGACCGCGTGGTGGCCTCCTGCCCCACCGAGAGACCCCCCAGCACCCCCCTCCGCAAGCGCATCTGAGGAACAGCACAGAGCCCACTCGGAGGCGGGGTTCAAGGACCCCCTCGTGTTGAGTGAAAGCTTTCCAAAGTCTTTGTCTGACGGCAAAAGGGACATTTTATTAAATAGATTAAACAGCAGTCTTTGCATTAGAAGAGACGCCAATGAACCATTTTAATGAAAAGCTTGAAAATGGAAAAAGAGAAAAGCATTGTTTTGTGAAAGCCAAAGACACCCAGGCAACCAGGGCAGGCAGGGCAGCCTGAGAACTTGAGCCCAGGGGCGACTAGGAAGCGCCTAGGTGTAGGCTTCCCCCTGGCGTGAAACCTCCCACTAGACAACAGGACAGGCCTCCCGGGCTCTGCCTCTTGAAATAGATTGCCCACAGCAAACGATGGCCTTTCAAGAAATCCTGCTTTCGGCCGCTGATTGGCCGAGCTTGGTCACGGGACACTTGCAGACCAATCAACGACTGGCCGAGGGGAGGAGTCATGCGGGAAGTTGGCTGCCTTGGAAACCACGCGCTGAGGGGAAAGGAGCGTTTCCGGAAGCAGAGGGCTGCAGCTTCAAGAGCTGGCTCGGGTGGGAACGGAGCGGACAGAACTGGGTGCCCTCTAAATAATAATTTAGAAATAATAGCCAATGGTGGATCCATTATTCACTATTTTGCCCTCTGTCTTGCTGAGCCAGTCTCCTAACATACTCATTTTTTACTTGGGGAAACTGAGGCAGAGGTGAGGCACCTTGCTCAAGGTTGCCCGAAGCCCTGCGCTCTTCCTGTCTCCCCTCACGGCCCTGCCCCACCCCCCGGAGTGAGCATTGGGATCCTCCCTGGTCAGATGCGGGAACCCAGGCTTCCGGGGATTGAAGGAGGTGTTCCAGGCAGGGGCTGAGGATGTCTGGTGTCTGGACACAGTTCCCGCCCCTTTCTGCTCCTATCATTTACCGACAGGGAGACTGAGGCCAGGGAGGTGGCGGGTCTTGTGAAGATGGCAGTTCCAACAGACATAGGAATGACCCCAAAGCAAGCTTAGCCCCTTGGTTGCTAAGCTGCTTAGGGCCCCTTGTTCTTCAAAGAGGGAAAACCTGCTGTTCTGCCAAAATATACAGCTTTTTTTGTTCTTTGAGTCTCTCTCTTGCCTTGCCGTGGTGTTTTTTAACTTGCTATTTATGACATTCTACGTTAAAAACAAAACTTTAAACATTTTATGTTATTAGCATCGATTTTACTATTCGTCTTCAAGGTGAGCAATGTTAGTTTTAAATGCAACTATAGGAGCACATAACCCGTAGATGAAATTGCAGGAGTCACACGCACACATGAGCCCATAGCTCATGCATATGTATTCCGTTCTTACCAGAACAGTGGAAAATATGCACAAAATTAACTCCGTTGTTTCTATGTCACTTCTTGGCACGTGCGCTTTCTACTGCCGCTCTCCACCTTCAGTTTGCTCACCAGGAAAGGACTAAATGGATAAAGAACCAGGGTCGCCCCAGCTTTCTCTACCTTCAGGGCCATCGCTTCCAGCAGAAGCAGTCGGTCAATGCAGGGAATTAACATGAGTACGGAAGGATATTGAAAGAATGTTGCAGGCGGTTTGCCTTTCTGGGAATGTCAGTGTCTTCTTTCTGTATCTGAAGCAAGTTAAAAGTTGGAAAAAAAGAAACGCGTAGCTTCTTGCAGCTATTAGCACTTCCCCTAATTCCGTCTGTAGACGGAATACACCTGACTTGTACTTGCTTTGAGTCTCATGGACCTCGCACGCAGGTGGCTCATCAGAATATTGCAACTGCTGGCATCTCACGGATGCCAGATGCGAACTGGGTGGCAAAGAACAGCAGGAAACCCCTGCTGCCCCCGTCTCTCTGTTCATGCGCATGCTCTATGGTCCAGTCTGACGTCACTGACAAAACCCAAGTTCAAAATAAAATCAGGACCTCGCATCGCCCAGCCTTGGTGGCAGGCAGGGCTGCTCAGGGTTGGTTCTCCTCTCTCTTCCATTTCCTGAAACTTCCACTGCCTCAGCCTCCCCAAATTTTGCTCAGGTCCCCAAACACACCATTGCTTGGGCCGTGCCCTCTGCCTAGAATGCCCTCTTCTCCTCTTTTCGATGAGAAATTCATCTGCCAACCCACGAGTGCCATCCTACTACTTCCTTGGCCTTGACCTAGTCAAGCCAAGTTGACCTTTCTCTCTTGGGCACCTTCTCCTCCGTCCCTGCTTCTATCTAAGAGCTCTGTGCAGTGATGAGAGCCGAGTTCTGGAATCCCCCACTTACTCACTAGAGGATATAGGTCAACAAAGTAGCCTCCCCGAACCTCAACTTTCCCATCTGTAAAATGAGATTGATTCCAGTTTCCGAAGAGGGTTTGAGGTGCAGACGAAACGGGAACTGGGCTGCAGGCTACTCTTACGTACTCCAAGCGACCATGGATGCGTTTATTCTCCGTTCCTCATCTGAACGTGCCCATTAGGATCTGGGTCATCAGGGCCCTTCCTCAGCTCAGTCTGGGCTCTTCCCAGTGCCACGTGTGTGGACTCCCCCTTCCTCTGGGGAACGACATCTCCGGCAGGAGAATCCTCCCCACACTCCGGTCTTTCCCACCCCTGAGGCCAATCTGCCAGCAGAATTCAAAGCAGATTCTGACCTCCTTCTGCATTTTCCATCCACCCCAGCTAGAATTCCCTTCCTGCCCATCCCTCAAGTCTCTGTCCTGGGCTGATTTGCTGTTTATGCTCCCAGTTCTCTGTTTACATTTGCCTCCCCTCCAAGACCTCCAGCCGAATTGTTCCGGAGTTGGGGCCTGCTCTCCAACCCCGCCTTGCTCAGCCCCCTTAGGGCAAGCGCCAGTTTACTTTCACAAACCTTAAAAAAAAAAAAAAAAAAAAGGCAGCCACAAATGCCAAAACCTTCCCCGAAGCCCAGACAGCACACCATAATCATCTGGGGCTCCTCTACATAATCACGGGCCTTGCCAAGTCTCTGGTTTAAGGGGGAAAAATACAATGTAAATATACAATATATTAGACTATTAGGAATTTTCAATGTGGATTCCAAATTATTTGCAGCCTTGAAAGGAGGCAGACAACCCTGGGCTGACATTCCTTCTCTCCGTCCGCCTCCTGGAAAGCTGTGGCTGCGGGGGGTGGGGCTGGAGGGTCACTGTGAGCCTCTACTTTCTCATCTGTGAAATGGGCACATCTGAAGGAGCCCTGCAAGGACCAAATGCCGGAAGGTAAATAGAGGACGGAACCCAGCACCCAGGACCAGGTGAGCTCTGAGCACCTATCCATCGCCTCCATCAAAAATGAGGGGAGGATGAGCCAGAGTTTGCAAGCAGCCACGGGGGCGCCAGTAAATCCCAGAGGACGATTCTTTGAAGCAGGAGTGTAGATGCTACTGGAAAGTCCATGGGGTAAGGTGAAGCCAGCTTCTGAGAATCGAGGCAGCTCTGAGGGGAAAAAATAAATTAAATAAATGGTTTCTCTAATATGGGGCCATCTGGCGATTTGATAAAAGTATTGGGTTTCTCAAGGCCGTCCGCGAGTGCTCCCTGGGCGCCACCGTTTATAGCTTAAATAAGACTCGCATGTGGAACCAGCATTACAAATGAGAAACAGGAGCTTCTGAACTTGTTCCCTAATGGGGGCCTTTCATCACCCAGTTACCCTTAAGCGTCTCCCTTCCCATTGTAATTGGCCCTAAATGAAAAGCATTAGTCCCGTCAATAAAAACTAATGGTTCTACTTACTAAAAAGAAGGGGGCGGGGACTAGAAGAGAGGTCTCTTTAAAAGACAGGAAGGGACTGGCGTCACCTACCTTCCGGAGCTTCAGGGTTTGATATTGGGGCGCAGAACCACGGTGGGGGAAGAGCCCCTCCACTAGCCGGAGGCTGGGTCCCCATTCTGGCTGCCCTTGGACCTTGCTGTGTGACCCCTCGTGGCTAGCTCTCCTTCTCTGGGCCTCCCTGATCCTGGCTAGCTCTCCTCCTCTGCCCTGCTCACAGTAGGGCTGGTTTCAAGGATCAAAGGAGAAGCTGATCGGGGGAAAGGCTTTGAAACGGTGAAGGCCTGGAGGAGTCATGGCAATTTTATCCTTCCTGGAGATGGGAGCTGTCCCCGGGCGGTTCAAACCGTCCTCCGCCAGGATCCAAAGGGAAGCCTGTTCGGGTCCCTGTGCTCAGCGCCGCAGCCTGAGGCTTCTGGGCCCACAAAGAGGGGCTGTTTGAAATTAAACTGAGAAGGCATTCTCCGTTGGGTGGCTTGGGGGAAATAGTTATTTATTTGTTTGCTTAAGACTTTTCAGAAATGGTCTAATCCTTCCTTGGCCTCCAGCCATGCCCTCCCCCGCCCCCCTCTCCGGGCCCTGCCCCCCTCCCCACCACGCACTGTAGTAAGAAAGGTATGTTATCCGGGAGCACAAGTGTGAGAGCCTGGAGATGATGCATCCAAGGAGCCATCCAGCATTTTATTTATTTATTTTTAATATTATTTTTAATGTTTACTTATTTTTGAGAGAGAGAGAGAGACAGAGATAGAGCATGAGCAGCGTAGGGGCACAGAGAGAGAGGGAGACACAGAGTCTGAAGCAGGCTCCAGGCTCTGAGCTGTCAGCACAGAGCCCGATGCGGGGCTCGAACTCATGAGCCGGGAGATCATGACCTGAGCCGAAGTCGGATGTTTAACTGACTGAGCCACCCGGGTGCCCCGGCCATCTAGTATCCAGCGTCAGTTTGAGCATCTATGTTGCTATGCACCCTTGGAGAAGAAAAAGGCTGGGGGAGCCTGCTGGGAGGGAAGGCCCCTGGGCCAAGAGGTAGGACACCTCTAAGAGCGACACTCACGGTGGGCCCTGAGCGGCCATCGTGACCCGAGGTCGCTATTCCACTCATGGACGTGCACTTGGAAGCCCATCCTGGTAAAGTGAACGGGGCGAAGTCACACGGCAGCAACAGAGGCGGCGGATCCAGACTGGGCGCGAAGCAGGTGCCCCGTCCTTCAAAGTGGCTTCCTTGTGACAGTCGGTAACCACAGGGGGCCATGCTAGGGCCGAGAGTCAGACGCTATGGCTGCCACCTCTACACCCAGCACCCTCGCCGCCCTGCAGCAACGCCACCCTGCTTCCTAACGCCAGCACGAGTCCTTCCTTCCGGAGGGCTTTCCCCGGCCGCCTCAGACTCAGCCGGAAGCCCTGTGCTTCGTGCCTCCCCATGAGCAAGAGGAGGGGTCCCCATAAGCTGCTTTACAATGTTTTCCTCAATGACAGTCTTTCCTTTTCTGCCCCTCAAATCAGTGTCCAGGCTCTGCTCCCAGGAGCATCCAGTTGAAGGTGAGGGGGTGGAGGCTGGGGAAACTGACCTGACTCTGGGCCATCCAGTGCCAGGCATGTGGGAGGCCCGACCAAGATAAAACACAGCCTTGTATTCATTCATTCATTCATTCATTCATTCACCACATAATGACCCATGCCTCGATGGGCCAGGCCCCATGGTGGGCACGAAATAGAGATGGTCCCTGACCTCATGAAGTCACAGACGGCTGCTGGGCGGGGGGTGGGGGTCTCCATCCAATGAGCAATAAGCAAACCCAATGAGAGAAGTGCCCAAGTGCAAAGTGAGACGGAGGCGGGGTCTCCTCCCTCGGGGGAGGGGACGCTTAAGGGGGAGACCTGAAGAGTGGGGAGGCCCCCACCCCATCCCAGGGCAGAGGACAGAGGTTCCCATGTGGTAGAAGTCTTGTGCTACATTTGCAGCCAGGGTGATGTGGGTGTTTGGACTTAATGGGCATTTGAACTGGATAAGTAGCAGAGACCCTAGTTCAACCGGCTTTAAGCAGAAAAGGGTAAACAGTGCCCAGAGCAGCAGATGCAGTTTGGGGGCAGGTGCAGTGCCCCGGTTGTCCCCTTGGTTCAGTCCCTCAGGGGACCATCTGCTTAGACAAGCTCTCCCTTGCTGCCGGACAACCATTGCCAGATCCATCCAGATTCCCAGCGAAATTCACTCATCGAGGTCCACCTACGTCCTCGGTTCCTCCCAAATCATTTAGTACCTCAGGGCAAAAGGGTGCATGGACCGGCTCAGACGTGGATCTGGATCGTGTGCGCCACTTTCCTGCCCCGGGCTCACGAATGGGGGTGGGGGGAGGGGCTGGGAATGCAGGGCTTTCGTCCAACCAAGGGGAAGCGAGCGATCTCTGGAAAGGGGACAAGGGTCTTCTAGAAACACCGCCAACAATGGGAAGGGCTGACTGTCCCTCGCCGCAAGCACGCGGAACAATCCGCAAGAGCTGCTGATGGAAGAAGGCTCAAGTTCACGGCTGCTTCGGAAAACTGCACCATGTTTTCTACCCAAGCTCAACATGTCCCCCAACCACAGCGCTGAGCCTGCGCCCCGCACACACGCAGCTCCCTGCGCCACGGCCCCGAAGTGCCCCGGAAGGGATGGTGTGGCCCGGCGTGGCCCGGGAGGGGGCGTCTCAGCCGCGGAGGACCCGCGACGGCTCCCTGCAGTGGGCGGAACCTCGCAGGTGGATTGTCTGATGAAACACGCCCCCGCGGCAGGGGGAGGCCGCAGATGCTGCCGGTCCCGTCTTCATCCAGGTGGCCGCACGCGGGCAGGTACGCCGGCGAGAGGTCACGGGCATAAGCTGTGCGCCCACGATTTTTGTACTTAATGTGCGTGTGTTAGACCTCGATTAAAGTATAAACTGCAACTATCTTAATGCCCCTAGAGTATCAGAGATCTCTATGTACGCTTTTCTCTCACTTTATTCTCTTATCCTGCCATGATTGCCCCTTCCCTCTGATTTCTTTTTCTTTTTATTAAAAAGTGTTTTTAATGTTTATTTTATTTTTGAGAGAGACAGAGAGTGAGCAGGGGAGGGGCAAAGAGAGACGGAGACACAGAATCCGAAGCAGCTCCAGGCTCCGGGCTGTCAGCACAGAGCCCGAGGCAGGATCATGACCTGAGCTGAAGTCACACACCCAACCCTCGGAGCCCCCCAGGCGCCCCTCCTAATTACGTATCTCTATCCCAGCACACTGTGTCTCAGAAACAACTTCAGACCCTTTGCGATGAGAGAAGTTAAAAACTTAAGACGAAGGAAAAAAAGCCCGGGTAGCGGTCTGCTTTTGTCGCTTTAATGAAAGTGAGTCTCTTTTTATTGCCTTAGCTTCACTGCTTTTTGTCCTAAATCAAGATTTTGCTCTGTCTGCCAATTTGCAAACGGACCGATTTCTACCAATTGGCCTTAACATATACAAATCAGTTTCATAAATAAAAACAAAAGCTTTCCAGCCGACACAGCTTTGGTTTTCCATCCTCGGCCTTCCCCGCCCCCCGCGCCCCACGGTGCTCTTTCTTCTGGCAGGAGGACAAGAAAGCGATCATTCTCTCCGACACAGCGTAAATTGCCATCCTGGGTAAATCTCAGACGCCGACGGCCAAGAGCAGGCCGCTGATTCATTCCAGGGAGATTCCAGAGTAATCTGCCTCACGGCCTGCAACCAGAGATGGCTTCGGCGGACCCCCTTGTAAATTAACATTTAATCCTGGCCCCGGGAATGCGGGGGCTGGGACAGGCCGTGGGGGCCCACCCCCAGGAAGCCACGGAAGGGGCCCCGGCCTGGCTCTGTGCTCCCGGACCCCCCACAGTCTGGGGATAGACGTGATTTCCAGTTGGGCTGGATTCAGGCTCCTTGATGACATCGTGTGATCTTGGCATGGGGCGCGGGGGCGGGGAGTCACAGCCTCTGCGAGCCTCAGGTTCGCGCCCTCTCTGCCCCATGACTCGAGGTGCCCGGGTGGTTTGTGGACTCAGCGGGCTTCTCGGCGTCTCCATTCCTGTAGACAGTAAGCTCGTGAGCACGGGGACCATGCGGCACCCCCAGTGCCCAGCACGGTGCTGTGTGTGCCCCTGGCGGAAACTCAGTCAACGTCCGGAATGACTGAATGAGGACCCACCCAAGAGATGCCCCGGACCAGTTGGATGTAGAGTCCCAGGGAGGAGAGAGGGTCAGACGTGACAGGCGGGTGAGGACTTGGAGAGACGGTCCAACGTGATGTCATTCACCTAGATGAGCCACTTTGGGGGGGGGTCCACACTTGGCGATCTGCCTGCTCCTCCCCATCAAACGGGCATCACCGGCGGGAGACTCAGGGTCTCCAAGCGTTGTCCTTCCCCCGACCAGACACTCAGGTAGAACAATCAAATCGGGTGTTTGGACCTGTTGTCTCCAAGCCTTCCCAGGAGAAGAGACATCTTTTCTCGAGATGGAAACGGACTGTGAGGTCATGAGGGACAGGCAGCACCCGACTCTGAAAGATGGGCGGGGGCCCAGACCTGCTGCTCGCCCTTGGAGGGGACGCGGAGGAGGAGACTCAGATCTGATGGGGGAGGTTCACCCAGACTGGCCGGCCGACCCACCCAAGGGAGGCTGAGCTCCGGAGAGCACGGTGCCCACTCAGGGCCAGGCCAAGACCACCTCCCAGCTGCAGGGGGCTTGGGTGGGCCCCGAAGTGACACTTCTGCAGTGGCCTGAATCCTGTTTCCAGAAAGAGGGACGGAGTTTCACCCCGAGGGAGTTGGAGAAGGAACCACGACCCGGCCAGGGCAGGGTGGTGAGGACCCAAGCACAAGGGAAACCTCAAGTCTGACCAAATATCTGAGGGTTGTCCATGCAGGGACGAGGGGTGTGCTGTCCCCCCTGGGTGGCAATTCCCCAGGAGGCGGCCCTGCCCTCGACCAGGGAGCTCTGGCAAAGCCTGTGTGCACTGGGGGTGGGGGGTGATCTCAGGGGTCCCGGGGAGCGGGAGAGGGGCTGGGCTCTGCCATGCTGCCTTCCAGCTGTCACAGAGAGAAGGACACGGCCTGACGGCGGACACTGAGCAGGGGATGTGGGGGAATTGTGGGATGGCAGAGCTCTGAGCCACGCTGTGAGGGGAGCACCGCCCAAGACGGCTGTGCAAAATCCAGCTGGCTCCGTGTTTACGTGCCGGGGTCTGCACCTCGTGCTTTACTGTCTGAAGCTCTTCATCTTCACGGCAGCCATGAGGAGCAGTGTGTCCCCTCCATCACCATCCTCCTGTTCCTGATGGTCCCAGAACCCAGAGGCAAAAATCCGCAGCCCAGGGGCACCTGGGAGGCTCAGCAGGTTGGGTGTCTGACCTCGGCTCAGGTCATGATCTCACAGTTCGTGGGTTCGAGCCCCGCGTCGGCCTCTGTGCTGACAGCTCAGAGCCTGGAGCCTGCTTCGGATTCTGTGTCTCCCATTCTCTCTGCTCCTCTCCTGCTCATACTCTGTCTCTCTCTCAAAAATAAATAAACATTTTTTAAAAACCCACTGCACAAAGTCACACGGCTAGGAAGCGGCAGGCTCAGAGTGCAAACCCAGGAGGGTGAGCTCTGGAGACCACGTGTGGACCCCCTCTTGTGGCCTGCCTTCTGATCACACAGGATTTGGAGAGCTGCCCCGGGGTGGGGGTGGGGGTGACAGGAGCCTCGGGACCCCCAACCCCCAACGGAGAACGGAGTCTCCTCTTCCAAGCCCCCTCCAAGCCCGAGCCACAGGTCCGGGCCCCCAGCCCATCTTTCAGAGTCGGGGGCTGCTTGTCCCTCGTGACCCCATAGTCGATTTCCATCTCAAGAAAAGATGACTCTTCCTCCTGGTAGGGCGGGAGTCCTGCCCACGGAAACAAAGGGTCCGCTATCCTACGTGATTGTTCTCTCTGAGCATCTGGTGAGGGAATGCCAAGGCTCCGATCGTGCTTTACTGGGGGACTCCGTGTGCCCACATCGCCATGAACGCAGCCATCTTCTCCACCAGTTCCTGGAAATGCACACATTCCTTTATATGTCCCAAGATCTGTATACAATATAACAATGAAAAAATAAAACTCCATGCGTCTCCTTCAGCTCTTCACAATTTCACCCCCATGAATGTGATTGACCTCCCCCCGCCCCCGAGGAACTGAGTGCAGAAGGTGTCATGGCCCCTTCCAGACCTGAGGAAACGGAGGCTCAGAGAGGTTAAGTGACCCCCCCCATGTTGCACAGCGCGAGCGCCAGACTTCTAAGTCAAGAACGTCTAAATCCGAAGCCTGTGTAAGCATTATCTTGTGAAGAATAAGACTTTTATTTGGAAGCAAAAATATCTTTAAAATAATGTTTTATGACGGGTAGGAAGCAGTTCAGTACTTGTAATACAAGGAGCCTACGCAAAATTGTAAGGCATTTCCTTCCCAAAACAGACTCCTAAGTGGTTTTGCTTTCTGTGTAAGTCTCTGGGCGGAGGCCCCCTGGTGTATCCCACGGGCGGGTCTGTGGCCCGGGGCGGACATGGTCAGGGCCCACTCTCTGCTTCCGAGCCTGGGCCTCGCAGGGGCGCCAGGATGTGCCCCAAGTGACCGCAGAGCAAGAGGCCGTGTCCCCACCATCTGTGACAGCAGATTGCTGGGGACCTGAGCCATGAACATGATCAGACCCGTGTTCCTCCGCTGGCCTCAGAGAAAAAGTCCCGAAAGCAGTTTGTCGTGGGGGAAGCCGGACAGTCTGCTGCCAGAGAGTTCTGGGCGCGGGAGACGGCGTCCCCGTGCCTCCTACAACGGTCCCCGCGGATCCGTCCCTCTCCCCGCGGGCGCCTCCGCCCACCCCGCGTGGACTTGCGGCCACGGAGAGGTCACTCCACAGCCCCGTGCCTCAGTTTCCCCGTGCATAAAACAGGGGCCTCGGGACCCACCTGCCGGGGATTCGAGGAGAGAAAGCACGCCAGAAGTAAAGCACCTCACGCAGTCGTGACCCACAGAGGCCTCGACAAATGTCCCCTTCCCGACCCCCCGAAGCACCCCCCTCCACCCACTCCGAGGACATCCGGCTTCCTCTCCGGGAAGGAGCGCTCCCACGGGTCTGGACATTCGGCTCGTGTTCAGAGGTGAGGACTCGAGACTCGGCCTGAAGCCGTCCGGTGGGAGAAGCCGGAAGGGGCACCCCTGCGGGGACACCCGGGAGTCTCCCCTGCTCCTGTGCGTGTCGGCGGCGGGGGAGAGGCAGCCATTCACCGGTTCTGCCGAGGCTCCCGGCACCAGCCCGGGGACCGCAGACACTCGGTACCTTTCCCATCAAAGCCCTGAAGAGTGCTGTGCTCGGTACCAGGAAGCCCGTACCTCCTTCCTGAGAACCCCTCTGTGCACCCCTGAACCTACCCCCTCACCCCCCAACAGCTGTGTGGATCCTCAGAGACTTCCTTAGTCAGGAAAGGGCTGGCCCTGACCGCCTCGGAGGTCCCCTCGGAGAAGTGGTCTACCCACCGCTGTCATTGCTCCTCACGGCCATGATGTCACTGTTGAGGACGAGCTTTGCGGCAGCTTGGCTAAGGACACTTGTCCTCCGTTGGGGCTTTCACGGTCCCCACCCCCACCCCCAGGCCCCAACACTACAGGAGTCGTGGTTCACAGTCCCGCACTCCCGAGCTCAGCCACTGCTCCCCCAAACGTAACCACTGTGCAAGGGTGGCAGGGCCTAGAAGGATTTTCTGAATAAGTCCTAACTTCTGCCCAAACCAGTTCTTTCCCTGCTACCCTAATGCTCTCTGAAGGCTAATTTTGTGTGTCACCTTAGCTGGGCCTTAGTGACAATATTTAGTCCCACGTTCTTCTGGATGTTGGGGGATGAGATTAACATTTAAATCGGTGGGTGGCCTTCGAGTAAGGCAGATTATCCTCCATAACTTGGGTGGGCCTTGTCCAATCAGGTGAAGGGCTGGATAGAACAAAAGACCGACCTCCCCCATGCAAGACAGAGTTCTGTCAGCAGATGGTCTTTGGACTCAAGCTGCAACATCAGCTCTTCCCTGGGTCTTCGCTTGACATCCCGCCCTACAGATTTGGGGATTGTTGGCCCCATAATCATGTGACCCAGTTCTTTCAATCCTCTCCAGGGCGCCTGGGCGGCTCAGTTGGTTGAGCATCCGACTTCGGCTCAGGTCGTCTCCCAGTTCTCGAGTTCAAGTCCTGCATCAGGCTCTCTGCTGTCAACGCAGAGCTCGCTTCAGACCCTCTGACCCCTTCTCTCTAGCTCCCTCCCCCACGTGCACTCTCTCAAAAATAAAATATTCTAAAATAAATCCTTTCTGTGTATACATATATCTGGGTCACCACGACTAACACATCTTCCATCCCAGGTTGACCAGGCCACCAGCCCGGACTCCTCTGACTGCCATCAAGTTCTCTACTGGCCTCTGATACCTTCACCTGCCTGGGAATCTTGATCGAGGTGACTTTCCTGTGGAATCTCAGAGAACAGACACAGGGACCCGGGTCTCTGGCTAAGTCAGCAAGGCAGCACCTTTCTTCCCGTTGTCTGGGCAACGAGGGCCCATCATCCTTACAGCTAACAGACTCACGGAGGCCCCTCTCTGCTCCGTCCCCCAGAGGCTGAGAACCCCATGCCGGCTTCTGGCCACCCGAAGCAGTCACGGACGGGCCCATCCGTGGGCGCGTCCCCCGCACTTCCCCACCCAATCGGATTCTCTGCTAATTCCGGGAGGTGGGTAATGTGCGTTGACAGCAAACAGGAGGCTTTCGTGAAGTGAGTCACTTCGAGGTCACACTGCTGGTCAGCGGCAGAGCTAATATGCCCCTCAGAGTCCATAATGTTTTAATAAAAATATTATTTTTAATAGAAAAGTAAGATTGGATCTGTGCCTTCGTCTCCAGCCTGTGTTAGCCGTCCTGGGTCCAGACTGCACTCCAAACTTTTAAAACCTGTTTTGGGTTGATTAGCCAAGAACAAAACAGCTTCTAGGGAGTCATTCAGCAAGGCCAAGCTGTTACCTTCCAGCAGAGGTTCCCCACGATACTGATGAAACTCTGATAATATCTATTATTTATCGTACTGATTCCCCATCATCCCTTTATGAAGAATGGACGGGACCCAGGAATCCTAATTGCCATGCTTCTTCCAGATGTGAGAAATAACCGTTTTCTCTGGTCTCCTTTTTGGGTAGCTGAGTAAAGTTTACAGGAAAGTCGGAGTTTATTCCGTCTGGTGGTCAGGGAGAAGCAGGAAGTTCTGCCCGGGTCCTAGAGCTCTGGGATCGGTCTGCCATGAGCTAGGTCTCTGACGTCGTGAAGTCCCCTCATCCTTCTGGGTCGCCGTAAAAACCGAGGCATAACTGGAGTGCTCTGGAGTCCATTCCACGTCCTGCGCTCCACCAGGCTTGGCCCTGCGGCACCCCTTAGGGGGATCCCCCGGATGGGAGCTGCTCTGGAAAGACCAACGTCCCAAGGCCCTGCCGCGGCCGGGCTCTGCAGAGCATTTACGAGGCCCAGATGCCACGCCTGCCTGTGACGCCACCGGCTCTGAAAGCTTGGACCGCTCATTCAGTATCTCGGCGTCTCCTTATCTGCGTTTTCCTCGTTGGTAAGGGAGACCCGATAACGCCAGGCCAAAACCTACCGTAAGAATAGGAAACAGCTTCTTTTAAAGCATGACAGAGCTGCGGGGTCGAGCGGTCCAAGGAGAGAGTCACTTTGAAGACAAGGTCCGGCTGCCCCCTCGCAACCCCTGGATCCCTCAAGTCCGCGGCCACCGCAAGATTTCCACGCACTCATGGCCCTCCCCGCACGCCAGCTCCGGCCTGTGCCGGGGGGCAGGGGGGCTCTGTGCTGAGGGTCCTTAGCAGCCAGAGCGACTCCACCGATCTCCGTGTCACTGAGAGAGAAGAGAGTCGTTTGATTTGTTGGAGAGGGACGCTTCTCTCGTAAAGCTCAGGAGGTCTGCTTTCTGGGAGCACGGGGAGTTCCTTCTAACAGACTCAGGATCGATTCGAACTGGCAAGATTTCTTAAGATCAGTGTTACAGAGGGGCACCTGGTGTGGCTCAGTCTGTTAAGCATCCGACTTCAGCTCAGGTCATGATCTCAGTCTGTGGGTTTGAGCCCCGTTTCAGCCTTTGTGCTGACGGCTTAGAGCTTGGAGCCTGCTTTGGATTCGGTGTCTTCTTCTCTCTGCCCCTCCCCTGCTCACTCTCTATCTCTCCCTTTTTCAAAAATAAATAAACATTTAAAATATAAAATAAAATAAAATAAAATAAAAAGTGTTTTACTTTGGAGCAGGAGTTTCTAGACCCTCATTGAAAGTTGTTGAGTGATCAGCTCATCTCTGGGGCCGTGGTCTCCAAATTCAGGGATCTGGTGCTCATTTAGTAAAAACAGATCTATGCTGTTGATATATGTTTATTAGCTTCTTTATAAATCCAATATGTGCCCTACTAGTATTGGCTGATATTCCAAGACACAATAAACAACTTAGAGCAAAAGTTACAGCCATGAGGGGTGCCTGGGTGGCTCAGTAGGTTGAGTGCCTGAGTTCAGCTCGGGTCATGATCTCATGGTTTGTGGGTTCGAGCACCGAGTCGGGTTCTGTGCTGACAGCTCAGAGCCTGGAGGCTGCTTCGGATTCTGTGTCTCCCTCTCTCTCTGCTCTTACACTGCTCAAGCTCTCTTTCTCTACTTCTCTCTCTCTCTCAAATATAAATAAGCATTAAAAAATTTTTTTAAGTTAAAGCCATGAAAATAGTAAAAAAAAAAATTAGTGTTTGCCAGGGTCTGGAGTGAGCAGGAGTGAAGAGGGGGAGCATGGAAAACATCGGGGCAGAGAAACTACTGCATCTGACACTGTAAGGGTGGATCCACACCGGACACATTTGTCAAAACCTGTGGGATGCGCACTTGACCCTTGAGCAACACATGGTTAAAAATCCGGGCGTAACTTTTGACTCCCCGAAACTTTACTCCTAAAAGTCTACTGTTGACCAGAAGCCTTACTGGTAACACAAACCATGGACTAACACACGTTACCTAAGTTCTATGTATCACATGCTGTGTTGTTACAGTAAAGGAAGCCAGAGACAAGGAAATGTTACTAAGAATATCAGAAGGAAGAAAAATGCATTTACAGTAAAACATCCACCTGTAAGCGGAGCCGTGCAGTTCAAACCCGTGTCGTTCAAGACTCAACTGGAAACACAAATAATTGGGGTGCTTGGGGGGCTCAGTTGGTTAAGCATCCGGCTTCAGCTCAGGTCATGATCTCACGGTTCGTGGGTTCAAGCCCCGCATCGGGCTCTGTGCTGACAGCTCAGAGCCCAGAGCTGCTTCAGATTCTGTGTCTCCTCCTCTCTCTGCCCCTCCCCTGCTCGCGCTATCTCTCTCTGTCTCTCAAAAATAAATAAAAACATTAAAAAATTTTAAAAAAGAAACACAAAACCCTTGATGTAAATTATGGACTTTAAGCAGTACTAGCGAAACACTATTGATCTCCTCCCTCTTAGCACGTCCACGCAAACATTAATAAGAGGGTGACTGTGGGGACACGCATATGGGGACTGTCCCCATTCCGTTATTTTGTAAACCATTAAAACTGCTCGAATAAATAGTCTATTAATTTAAGAAAATATTTGGCCGACAAGTAACCTGATTCAGGAGCTCTGCATTGTCCTAAACCGTTGAAACTTCCTCCTAAGAAGTTGGTCAGCAGCTCCAGTGAAAAGGCTCTGACGGTCCGCATTCATCCCCCAGCAAAGCGGCCTGGTCCGGTCCTTGTACAAAACCCACAGGCCGGCCCCGTTCTGACATGGTGCAAATCCGTGTTAGAATCCTTTCTGTCCCAGAGTGAATTCGATCTGCTTTCCTTTCAAGGGCCGACCGCAGGGAGTTATTCTAAGAGGGTGGTCTCCGGGTCCTTTTGTGTTATTTCTGGAGTTTAAAATAAGCTCCCTGTTGTTACGGAGGAGAGGAGGTACATGAAAAGCTTAACGGGCTCCAGTTCATGTTCCAGAATTCAAATATTTCAAAATCAATTATTCAGCCCTTGGCTGGAGTCTTCCACATGCGTCCTCTAAGTCATAACAGACCTCGGTGGGGGGCGGGGCCTGGACCGGCCTCTGTGTTGTCATTCCGAAGGCTTGTAGACGCGCCCCAGCGCAGATCAACTCCGCCCCCCACCCCGACTTGTATTAGGCGTGCTCTGTCTCTGTCTGTCTCCTCCAGCCAGCCCCCCAGACTCACCCCTGCACCTCGGCCGCAGCCCCCACCCCTCCCCGGGCGCTTCGGTTCCCAGGGACGCCTGGTGCACAGGTGCGTGTCCCACGCCATGAGATGGGCCACCAGGCCTCACCCAAGCGCCTGGGATGCATCAGCCACGTTCTGAGTGTTTCCGATCTTTTGAATCACCAACCAACCTCAAGAGGTGGAGGTTATGATTGTCCCGTATTCCAGATGAGCACACTGAGGCCAGAGATACTCAGGAGTTCTAGGCCTTAAAGAAAAAATGCACAAGGAGACTCCCTGGGGGCCCCACTGGGGGCTTGGCTGCGCCGGGTTGGAGGAGGGGGCCTGAGCTCCGGCCCGCACGTGCTCGGATCCCCAGGCTTGGCCGGCCACCAGGGCAGGGGCCGCTCTTCACCGCCTCTCAGTCAGTCATCAACGCAGTTTTTCCTGAGAGCCTACTATGCGCCTGTAACTGTTGGAGAGGATTGAGATGTGCCAGCGGATGAGGGAGGCATCACGGCCTTCCGGGAGTTTCTGTTCTCAGGGACGAAGCAGACGACACCCAATCAGAAAGGAGCCCCGGCACCGGGTCAGAAGATGGTGAGCGCCCCAGACGGGCTAGCTCACGGGTGTGCCTCCCGGGCACTGTGCAAGGAGCCCCAGGCTCTGAAGGGCCCCGAGCTTGGTTCAGTGCTCTGCGGTCTCCATCCCGGGGTCTTAAATAATTTCTGAAGTGGTGGCCCCACCGTTTTCTTTTGCACGAGGCCCCTTACGGAACCAGCCCCAGCGCAGAAGATGAGCGACATTGCCAGCGGATAAAGGGGTGGCGAGTGGGGCCGGGTGGGGAGTGGGGCAGCCTACAGCCTCGACCAGCCGGGCAGCCAAGACCTCCCTGAGGAGCTGTCCAGGCGGTGGGGTGTTTCCGTTTTTAAGGGCTGCCGGAGTGAAGTACTGAAACTTGGTGGCTTCAAACAATAGAAATTACTGTGTCACTATTCTGGAGACGAGAAGTCCAAGATCAAGGTGTGGGCAGAACTGGTCCCTTCTGGAGGCTCTGAGGACGAATCTCTCCGTCTGCCTGTTCCATGTCTGTCTGCAGCCTCTTGTGTCTCAGAGACGCAGGACTCCAGTCTCTGTCTCCTTCACACGGCCTTCTTCTCTGTGTCTTCATGTGCCTTTTCTTCTTAAAGGATCCCAATCACTGGATTTACATCGGCAAAGACCCTATTTCCAAATAAGGTCACATTCAGAGGTACTGGGGGTTAAGATATCCATATATTTTTTTTTTCTTTTGGTGGTGGTGGGGGAGGGGGACACAATTCAACCCACAAGAAGGGGTGAGTCCAGGCATAGGTGTTCTAAGCAGAGGAAACGAACAGGCAGCGCAAAGGCCCTGGGGCAGGAATGTGTGACATGTTTGAGGAAGGGCAGGACGTGGTGTGCTGCTGGACCCTTGGGTGCTCCAGAGGGAGACGGGACCATACCAACGTCTGCCTGCTGCAGCGGTGCATGATGGGAGGCTGCAAAGCACTCAGACAGCAGCCAGTGATAGGTGCCTGTGTGCACGTGCAGAGGGGCCGCATTGTCCTTGCGCTCCTGCTCAGGAAGACAGGCTCTTGCAGAAACAGAACAAGTATGCATGTGATTAGGACGGCAGGTGGTTTTGGGGGCCTCTGGAAGGAGAGGCTGAGGTAGGACTTGGGTGCAGATGGGTCAGGGATGCTGGGGGAGGGAGGGAGCAGTGAGACCGGGAAGGAGGAAAGTCCTTAGCAAGTGAGTTAATGAGGGGTCACCTCTGTGGGCAACTGCTCGGCCCCAGTGGAGACCCGAGGAATCGAGAGGACCCCGCTCAGCACTGGTCACACAAGCAGTGAGGTTGTCGGGCTATTTACCCATCAACTCGCATTTCCTCGGGGGGCGTCCAGATGGGCAGCTGGCAGCTTCCGGAAAAGTCCACCGTGCAGCAGGTGGGCTCAGAAGGGCCCAGGGATGGTGGCCCGGCACCCCCGGTCGGCCACCCAGGGTCTGTGGAAGCCCGCACTGAGAGAGGGGGCCACTAGGGTGTCCCTAGTGAGTGAGCACCTTGCCCATCCCACTGTCCATGCAGAGGGGAAACTGAGGCCCGGAGGGGGAGGAGGAGTCGGCACAGATAAACAGGTGCTTTCTGGTGACCATACACTGGAAGCCGGAAGCCGACTAATTCATCAGTCACGCGATCTCACTGATCTGTCCTTCCCGACCACCTCGCCCATCGAGGCCGGGTCCCCTTCTGAGCAGAGAGGAATGGACCGAGCCTGTGACAGGGAGGGACATGGAGGGACAGCCCATGACGTGCGCGGGACGGCAGACGAGAGGCTGAGCTGGGCCAGCACAGAGGGCAGGCCCTGCGTACCTACGTGTGCATGGAGGGAACCGGCAGGGGAGGGCGTCAAGAAGATTCCAGGAGGGGCCCGGGAACAGGTGCACAGGGTGCAGGGCCCGGTGAGCTGGCCTCCAGCGAACGTGACTCCGCCACAGTGCCTCCGCCGCACTGCATTCGAGCGACGTGTGGATGCTGACTTCTGTGTCCTGACCCGGAGTCCCCGCGGCAGGCCCCCGGCTGGCCACCTCGAGGTCCCAGCGCCGAGCACCAGGCCAGGCCCACGCTGAGAACTCACTCACGCCTGTCAGGGGGCCACCCGGAGGAGGAGGATAAACACCCGCCCCCCGGAGGCCAGCACCTCCCTCTGCAGCGGGGACCGCAGGTGTCCTTACGATGCCCTGCTGGTAAGTCCGGGCGAGCTGAGCCTGCGCTCCGGCCCAACGGCATCCTCCAGATGGTAAGGAGGGAGAGGAAGGCCGCGGAGCGCGGCTCAGAAGGCTGATGCCCAGTTACGTGTGAGAACTGTGCTCTGCACAGCCCTCGCCGACGCTTCGTACCCTGAGACCCACAAGCAAACTTGGCCAATCGAGGGAGAAAGAGAGAATATAGACATCGGCCGGCCCACGGGAGCCACGGACAGACAGTGTAATCCAGGGTCCTTCATTCTTTGTGTGTCTCAGGGCCTTGGACAGCCTGGCCGGGCCGAGGCATTCTTTTTGTGGGGGAAAACAAACAAACAAACAAACAAACAAACAATATGTAACATAATATAATATATACATATTATATATAATATATCCTTTATATATATACTATGTATATTATATATAAAGGATATATATAAAAGATTACCTAAGAAAGCGATTATATTAAAATAGTATTATCTAGGGGTGCCTGGGCGGCTCAGTCAGTTAAGTGTTCAACTCCAGCCCGGGTCATGATCTCACAGTTCGTGAGTTCGAGCCCCACGTGTGGCTCTCTGTTGTCAGCGCAGAGCCTGCTTCGGATCCTCCCACTCCCTCTCTCTGCCCCTCCTGTGCTTGCCCTCAGGTGCTCTTTCTCAAAAAAATAAACATTAAAAAAATAGTATTACCTAAATTAAAAAACACCTTTGTGAAATAGTAATATATGTGCTGCTTTACTAACACGTTAAAAAACACGATCTAGTTTCTGATCTAATAAGACCCTAATTTCTTAGCAACCCCACTTCTGGGTAGATATCCAAGGAAATGAAATCACGGTTTCAAAGACATGTCTGGACCCTCATGGCCCTTGCATTGTTCGCAACGGCCAAGACATAGACACACCTGTGTGTCCAGTGACAGGTGAATGGATAAAGAAAAAACTGTATCTATCATATATTTACATATAATATATATAAGTATAATGGGATGTTACTTAACGATAAGAAAAGGAAATCCTGCATTTTCTACAACATAGTGAAACTTGAGAGCGTTATGCTAAGTAAAATGAGCCAAACAGATAAAGACAAATACCGGGTGACGTCACTTACATGTGGAGTCTAAAAACGTCCCAACTCGCGGACACTACAACTGGAATAGTGGTTGTCAAGGGCCGGAGGGCAGGAGAAATGGGGAGGTGCCGGTCAAAGGGAACACACTCCCGGTGTTAAGGTGAAGGGCTCTGGGTGAGGTACCGCACGGCGGTTGTAGTTAATGACACTGGGAAGGCGCCGAGAGGAGCCTGTAAATATCCTCACCACACACAGAAGGCAACTATGCAGGTGATGGCCCTACGGAGGGCTCGAACTTGTGAACCACGAGATCATGACCTGAGCCGAAGTTGGACGCTTAACCGACTGAGCCACCCAGGCGTCCCTAGGATTTTTATATTGCGTCTGGTTTTTACATGCAAGCATGTGATTCCATTTAGAAAATCTGAACCACATCATCTTGTGAAAATTGTATTGTTTGGGGGGAAAGTGATACATCCCCAACTGTCTTCTTTGACTCTGAGAACCTCAACCAACTGCTACCGGTCAGTTGCCATAGTGGGTAGTGGTCTGCGGAAGCCCCCGGCTGCACCACCTGAACCCCTGGACGTGCGGCTGCTCTACTTTCCAGATTGCTCTGTGACGCCCGGGGACGCTGCCTTCCCCGCCCCCACAGCCTCGCCGAGCAGAGTAAGGCTTGACTCAGCAACAGTCCGACGGGCTGCGAAGCCTCGGGTGGGCTGGATGGCGCCCTCATCCAAAAAATTTGTCCACATCCTGATCCCTGGGACCTGTGAAGTTACCTTAGAGAGGGAAATAGTGAATATTATTTCTATGACAAAAGATGTGATTAAGTTAAGGATTTTGAGAGGAGACGCTCATGTCAGGTGATCTGGATGGACCCGAAGTCGAATGACCAGTGTTCTTAGTACAGGCAAGGAAGGGGCACCTGGGTGGTGCAGTCTGTTAAGCATCTGATTGTGGATTGTGGCTCAGGTCATGATCTCACGGTTCGTGGGTTCGAGCCCCGTGTCGGGCTCTGTGCTGACAGCTCAGAGCCTGGAGCCTGCTTCCGATTCTGTGTCTCCCTCTCTCTCTGCTCCTCCCTTGCTCATGCTCTGTCTCTCTCTCTTTCTCTTTCTCAAAAATAAATAAACATAAAAAAAGGAAAGTTCACAGCAACACCAAGCTCCTAACAGAGCTCAAGATGTCTGTTATTTTCATCGATAATTAAAAAAGAAGGGAATGAATAGCAGTATTAGCAGCAGAGGAAAATCTGGATTATGTGGCAGAAAACCAAGGTTTTGAAATAGACATTTATTTGTTGTATGGCTCTGGATTCTTCAACTACAGAATCAAACACCCAGATTAGGGGGATGGGGGAGAGGGGAACTTGGGGGACGGGCACTGAGGAGGGCACTTCTTGGGACGAGCACTGGGTGTTGTATGGAAACCAATTTGAGAATAAATTATATGTTAACAAAACAAAACAAATACACAGATGAATATAATAGCCGTGTGCCTACAGCCTCAATTTAACAAATATTAATGCTCTGGCAGATTTGCTGCTTGTCCTCAAAGTGTTCTAGTCTTACATTCTTCTTTCTTACAGGCTTTGCAGATGCTTCTGAGACTAATAATGTGTGCTTTTTCTCTTGTTCTTCATTGGCCTTACAACACAGTGCTCCGTCTTATCAGCGTCTTCAAATCACAACCCTGGAGTCTATTGGTTCTATTTGATTGCACATGTATTTTCTATATTTTAGTAATTCCTATTCTTGTACGATTTCCTTCTTTTTACATGATTTGGGAACTCTTTTTTTTTTGGTCCTTTTTCTAACTTACATATTGTAGGGCAGGTTCCTCCACACAAATCCAAGGACAGGGACTTGGGTACAGGTGTCAGGAAGTGTCCCCAGAGTGAGCAGCTGAGAGGGAATGAGAAAGGCCGTGCTGGGCAGAGGGGCCGCGGAGCTGTAGTGCACCCCCAGAACGGTCTCTGTCCCTCCCAGGGCTTAGGCACAAGGGAGACTTCTGTGGTTAATTCCTGTCTTTTTCTATTTGACACTCATTAATTACAGGGCCAGACAGCCCAAACTGTTTACACCTCCCTGTGACCTTACACTTGGACCCACTTTCTCATCTAACCATCCCCCACCACGCCAGCCCTAAGCCACCCAGGCCCAGGAGCCAGACAGCTAGGGACAGCCTTCCCTGTGCCCCAGACCCCTGGAATTAGTCAAACTAGCCAGTTCTCATATACGATCCTGAAGTGCTCTGGCCCAGCCGCCTTCCTTTCGGAAACCCCAGTAGAGTCTCTGGCCAAGGTGAGTCTCACTTCTACATCTTTTCATTATTTCTTATGGGGAAATTTGCTTTCATATCCAAGTGCTTTGGACTACAAGCATGCTTCTGGAATGAATTATGCTCGCAAACCAAGGTTTTACTGTATATTCATTTAAGGCTAAAAATCTCCCTCAAAGTATATCTTTAGCTGCATCTTGTATGTTTTGATGTTCATTCATGCTGTTTGGATTTGCTAAATTTCATTAAAATTGTCTTTGACATTTAAAATTCTATGACATAATTTCATGAAAGTTATGGGTTTTCTTTCCATCTTTCTTTTCTTCCTTCCTTCTTGTTTTCTTTCCTTCTTTCTTCTTTAGAGAGAGAGAAGGCACAACTGAATGAGGGACATAAAGAAAGAGGGAGGGGGAGAGAGAGAGAGAGAGAGAGAGAGAGAGAGAGAGAGAGAGAGAGAGAGAGAGAGAGAAGCAGGGCTCATCCAGGGCTTGTGTTTTCACCCGAAGCAGGACTTGAACTCACCAACTGTGAGATCATGACCTGAGCCGAAGTCAGATGCTTAATGACTGAGCCACCCAGACACCAAGTTGTGGACTTTCCATTTACCTTTCTGTTATTATATTCTGGGTAATGTGTTAATTCTACCTCGGTCAGATGACACACTTTGGTGTTAGTCTTTTGAAATTTCTCAAAACTTTCTTATGGCCCAGCATATGATCAACTCTGGTGGATTTCCCATGCACACGTGGGAAGTATATGTATTTTGCATTTGGAGTATAGTGTCTTATGTTTGCCAATTAGGTTGTAATTCTGCTATTCAACTTTTCTCCCTTCTTACTGAACTTTTATATGTGTATTCTATCAATTGTCGAAAGAAGCTCAAAAACTCTTCCACGATGAATGTAAATTTCTTTATTTTCCTTTTAAGTTCTTCCAACATTTGCTTTACACATTTTGAAGTTATGCTATTGAATATACATGTAAGTTTAGAATTGCTGTATATTATTGGTAAGTTTACCCTTTCATGAAACATCTGTCTTTATGTTTAGTAATGCTTCTTGCCTTAAAGTTGACTTTGATATTAGTTGATATTAATATACTAATCATACTAGCTTTCCTTTGGCTAGTGCTGCATGGTAAACCCTTAGCATTCTCTCACTTTCAAGTTTTCTTTTTGACTTCTCATTCAATGTGTGCCTCTTATAAGCTGCATATCATGAGGACTATTGATTTTCTCATGCCTGACAATCTATTCAATAATTGGAATTTTTAGCTCATTCATGTGTACTGCCATTACTGCTATGGTTTAAATCAGACATCTTACTGTTTGTTTCTATTTTCATTCCAACTGTTCCTATTACTTTTTCTTCTCTTTCTTGCCTTCCTTTTCATTAATCAAATATTTGATTATTCCAGCTCCCCCTCCTGCATGTTTTTCATCCATTCTCTCACTACAGTTTTAGTGGTTGTTCTAGGCATTGCTGTATGCATCTTGGACTTATTAGCATCTACTATAAATTTGCCTGGGTGGCTCAGTTGGTTGAGTGTCTGGCTTCGGCTTGGGTCATGATCTCACATTCGTGAGTACAAGCACTACGTCAGGCTCTGTGCTGACAGCCAGCTCAGAGCCTGGAGCCTGTCTTCAGATTCTGTGTCTCCCTCGCTCTCTTTGACCCTCCCCTGCTCTTCAAATTCTGTGTCTCCCCTGTGTGTGTGTCTCTCTCTCTCTCCCTCTCAATAAATAAATAAATAAAACATTAAAAACATTTTTATTTTTACCACTTCCTGAACAATAAAAGGAACTCAGAACACGTTTTTTCCCTCCATTAATACCCCCCTCACTTTCTGTGCCCTCATCATGTTTTAATCCTGCATATGCTATGAATACTGTGAAATATTGCAATTATGCATTCAGTCAACATTTATGTACACTTATTCACCTACTTACCCTATCAACTGCTTTCTGTTCCTTCCTGAATTTCAGCTCCTATCTGTGACCTGGTTTTTTTCTGTCTGAAGAATTCCTCTTATTTATTTCTTTATTTTAAAGGTTTTTTTATGGTATTTATTTTGAGAGAGAGAGCGAGCACGCATATGGGAGAGGGGCAGAGAGAGGAGCAGAGAGAGAATCATAAGCAGGGTCTGTGTGGTCAGTGCAGAGCTAGATGTGGGGCTTGATCCCAAGAATGATGAGATCAGATGCTTAACAGACTGAGGCCCCAGGAGGCCCCGAGCGATTCCTTTTAAACTTCCCTTTGGTGTAGGTGTGCTCCTCAATACTCCTCACAGTATTTTTCTGGTCTAGAAATGTTTTTATTTTGTATTCCTATTTCCCCCCAAGTTATCAAGCTTAGCTCTGACCATTCAAATATGATTATTTTCATAAAATTCTCAAGACCCCAAGCCTTATTGTACATTTTATTTTGATTGAATTTTCCATTTGCTTTTGACTTGAGAAAATGTTATCTTTTCACAGCTTTGAAACATAACTTACATATAATACAATTAATTTGCTTTATACGTATAGATCAATCACCTTTGATCAGTGCACATAATCATGAAATAACCACCACAATCACGTTTAAGGACATGTTTACTGTTCCCTAAAGGTCCTCACTTACCCCAGTAAGGTCAATCCCCTCCCATGTCCTCAGCTTGAAGAAATTGCTAATCTGCTCTGTCACTATAATTTTCCACTTTTTAGAATTTCCTGTGGATGGGATCACATAGGATGGACTGTCTTGTGGCTGGGTCACTGCACCCAGCGTGATGTCTGGGGGACTCAAGTACATGTTGTGTGCATCTGTTCATCTCTTTTATTGCAGAATAGCATCCCGTTGTACGGACATATTACATCCCGTTTATCTATTCACACGGGTGGGGTGGATTTGGGTCACTTCCAGTTTTGCTTTCACTTCTTAAGAAGATTTTCGCCAGCTACAGAGTCCAAAATTGGCAGTCATTTGCTTGAAATGCATTATTTTTAATTCTTTCAGCTTTCATTTGTTTTTAAGTCCATCTCTCCTTCCTTTCTGGACCACTGTTCTCCAGGTTAACACATTCTTTTTCATCATTTTAAACACGTCATTTAATTGGCTTCTGGCTCGCATAGTTTCCAACAAGATGTCTGCTGACATTCTTACCTTTGTTCTTTTGTGTATGATGAGATTTCTTCTCTGGATGCCATCAAGATTTCTCCTTCTACTTAGTTTTCAGCAGGTTGAATATGGTGTGCCCAGGTGGTTTATCTTTAGTATTTCTTCTGCCTGGAGGGCTCTGGGCTTCTTGGTTTTCTGGTCCGTTGTTGCTTATTCCTTTCGGAAAAGTATCTGCCTTTATCTCTTCAAATATTCTTTTCCCCTGGACTGTTTCTCCTCTCCTTCTAGAGCTCCAGTTACACACATTATAGATCACTTGATATGATTCCTCAGCTCTTGTATGCTCTGTTCTGGTTTCCCCGCTTCTCTTCCCCTTTGTGTTTCAGGCTGGGTAATTCCTAGTGGCCTATATTCATGTTTATGGATTCTTTTCTCATCTATGCTGAGTTTCCTGGTGAGCCTATAAGGAAGTGTTCTTCATCTATCTCACTAATTTTTTTATATCTAACATTTCCTTTTGACTGTTGTGTCAGTCTCCTTACTGAAATGCCCTCATTTGTCCTTACATGCTGTCCACCTCCACTAACACCTTCAACATATTAGTCATCATTGTTTTGAATTTTCTTTCTGATGGTTACAAAACATGGGTCCTCTCTTAGTCTGATTACATTGATTGCATCATTTCTTGTCAGTGCGTTTTTTCCCCTTACTTTTTCCTGTGTCTCATTTTTTGAAGTTGAGTGATAGATGTCATGTGTAGAATTTAGCCTGAAGTAATTCATATTATGACCACAAACAGGTACACCTTTCCTACCAGACTGTAGCTGTCAGCGTTGGTTGTGAACCAGGTCTGGGTTTTGTTGTTTCTGTGGTCTTCTTCAATCCATCACTAGATTCAAATGTCTCTGGTGTTCCTTTATGCTCTGAATGGGTACCAGTTTGTCCCCCAAAATTTCCCAGTATTTCTGCTTCACCCTCAGCCTTGTTTAAAGTCTAGTCTCGGTCTGCAATGCATTTATCTAATGGGAACTCATATGAGATGATCTCAAAAAGGAAATGAAGGAGCCAGAAGAGGGAAGGCTTAAAAACCATGATAAGACGTGAGATTTTACTTTGAGTGGCATAGGAAACTGCCAAAGGGTTTTGAGCAGTGACATGATTTGAACATGGTTGAAAAGAATCGCTCTGGCTACTATGTGAAGAATTAAACTCGAGGTGTAATGGTCAAAAGATTAGTTAGGATGCTTCGGCATAAGCCAAGCCAGGGACCATAGTGGCTCAGACACGTGTGTTCGCAGCAGAGGAAAAGAGAAACATTTGGTTCAGAATGCTGTTAGGCAGGATTTGCTGCTGTGTAGGATGCGGGGTAGGACAGAAAGAGGACATTTGCCTCCAGTAGCTTTTCCTATTCCTCACGTTTTGCCTCTCTGGGTTATGTTTCAGGTTTATTTCTGGTAAGTAGCTGGAGTTGGATGTAAGTCTTATCTGAGAATCCCTGAGGTTTAATACGATTTAATCCTGTGTCTGTTTCTTGTCATTGCTGTTCTATCTGGACTCATTCCCACCATCATTATTTGTAACTTTTTTCCTTTTTTCTTTTACTTCTTTTTTTCTCCTCTCTTGACTTTTATTGGATTGTTGTTGGTTGTTACAAAATAATTATTACTTCTTTGGTCCTTTTCACTTGGTTGAAAGCTCTAGAGTCGATTTCCATTATCTTAGGAGATATCCTTAAATTTTCCAATATGCATATTTGCCTGAACAAACGAGAAACCTGGTTTCTAACCCAAATATTGTCACTGAGTCTTGGCAAAACCGCCAGCAAATCACTCTGTCTCATATTCTTTCACGGACTCTATGCCGGAGTCCAGTGGCATGTCAGAGAAGGGCTAGAGAGGACTGTATTTTCAACACCACGTCCTGTGCTTTTTGACCTACCATCAAAAACTCAGCATGCTATGGGACAAAAGAAACCAGACCAAAAGGCGTGTATGCTGTATGATTCCACTTATATAAAAAGTAGAGGTAAAAGTAATCATAATCAAAAGTCAGAATAGAGGTTCCAGAGAGCAGAGGAGAGACAGACAATGAATGACGAGAAGGAGTGTGAGAGGGGTCCGGGCCCTGGCTTCACAGATGTGTCCCATTTCTAACTCATTGGTCTGTACGCTTATAATATGTGTACTTTCTGTATGTCTATTTCAGCAAAACAATTTTTTAAACTATTTAAATGTTATGTATATAATTATTTAAATATTATGTATATCATATATAAATATTGTCACTTAAAAATTATTTTCAAAGAAAACATTAAAAACAAAATATGGGGCGCCTGGGTGGCTCAGTCGGTTAAGCGTCCGGCTTCGGCTCAGGTCATGATCTCACGGTCGTGGGTTCCAGGCCCCCATTGGGCTCTGTGCTGACAGCTAGCTCAGAGCCTGGAGCCTGCTTCAGATTCTGTGCCTCCTTCTCTCTCTGACCTTCCCCTGCTCCCACTGTCTCTCTATGTCTCTCAAAAATAAATAAAAACATTAAAAAAATTAATTAAATAAATAAATAAAAACAAAATACAACAAAGAAAATCTAAGAGTCTCAGTCGTCAAGGGCATGTTTCTCCATTGGTTACTTTGAACTCGCCCTCAGCAAGCCGGTGAAGACCACCGCCCAGCCAGGCCGCTGCCACAGGACGGGTGTTCAGAGAAAGAATGCAGCCTGCTTCCTTGCTTCAAGAAGGCCTCTAACGAGTAGGAAGGACAACCTTGGTTTGTAGTAACTCACAGTGTCACGTGGCTGTGACTGCTGTTATGCAGGGGCCTAACTTCTTGTGCGCTAGCATAGAGGTTTTACAGGGTGCCTCCAGGGGGTCAAGAGAGTAACACCATGAAGGAGGCCGAAGAGGCTCTCGGAACAGGTGACCCTTCGTCACTCTCGTGAGAAAGACAAGCACACGTCTCCAGGGACGGGGAGGGTTTCCAGGGGGAGTGCAGGGACACACTGCACACTCGGAAGCCCAGGTAGTTTGTGATGTCCTGACCTTTGGTTCCAAAGGAGCAGATGAGGCTGAAGGAGTGGGCAAGAAGGGCCACAAAGGGCCCGGTGGCCTGGCCACAGGGCGCAGCGGAGACCCGGATGGGGAACCCCAGGCACCATAGGAAGGGAACAGACATAGGCGGCAGGTACAACAGGCCAGACAGTGACTTTTTTTGCAGCTATGACCCTAATTTATTCGCCCACCTACCCTAGGAAAAGGATTCTTGGCTCACCAGATGCCTAATGACTAGGCTGTTCCTCGCAAGCCCTCTAGATCATCATCACCCTGTCGTTCTTAGAGGAACAGGGCTGTGGAGGCTGCGGGTCACCATGCTGAACCCAAGCCTTCCATTCTTCCCATCACAGACCAGCTGTGTGGCCTTGGGGGAGCCCCGCAACAGTTCGAGGCCCCCAGTGGGTCGTGGAGAGAATAAGGATCCAGACCTTTGGCTCCAAGGCAGGTATCTGAACGCATAATTGTTCAAGAACCATTTCAAGTTCATGCTTTCTAATGATGACCACTCATATAGACTGAAGGCCTCCTGGGAACCAGGCACCATTAATGGCCTTAAATGTGAGAAACTCAATCCCCCAACAGCATTGTGGGGAGAAGGCTGCAGTCAGCCAGCAGCCTGGGGCACAGTGGGTTCCAGAACTTTCCCGAGGCTGGCAGACGAGATCTAGCATGGTTGGGATTTGAACTCAAGAACTCTGTCGTTAGCATCCACATCTTTGGCCACTACGCTCTCTTCCCTCTAGGCAAGCCAAAGATGTTGCAACTTATATATTTGTGTTTCTGGAGAAATTCTTATAACTGCTCAAAAATAGTCCTTTTCTTGTCATCCTGGTTCCCATGGAGTTTGCTCCAAAGCCTAATTCCCTTCAGGCTCGTTTAATTTGGCATCAAGTATTTTATTGGTCAAACATCCATTTTATTAACATTTCATCTTATGAAAGTTCAGTATAATTGCACTGGTTACATTTTCTCACAGAATTATTTGCACAAGGGGGGAAAAAGCAGCTTAGCAGAACCACTGTGCTTAAAATCAGAAGGAGGTAAAAATCAAAAAGACAGTCTCTCTTGCAAAGTATTCCTCACCTTTTCTCCCTGGAGAAGGTCCCAGTGTCACCCCCCATAGGGTCCTCATCACTAGTCAAGACAGGGTCTCAGGGTAACATCAAGAAAACTCAGTCATTTCAAAGCTCTGATTCCATGGTAAGCATGAAGTCAGAAGTGAGGATGCTTCGGTTTCAGAATGTCAGAGCCGGTCTGAGATTCACTCATCTAACCCCCATCAGAAGGTCGAGGTCCAGAGGTGTGGGGTTCTGTCCAGCATCACTCAGCCAACTAATCATCAGCTCTGACCCTGGTTTTATTTTTTTAAAGTAAGTTTCTTTTTTTTAATGTTTTATTTGTCATTTTTCAGAAAGAGACAGCGTGAGCAGGGGAGGGTCAGAGAGAGAGAGGGAGAAATAGAATCTGAAGACAGGCTCCAGGCTCTGAGCTGTCAGCACAGAGCCCAACATGGGGCTCAAACCCAGGAACCTGAAATTGTGACCTGAGCCAAAGTCGGATGCTCAACCGACTGAGCCACCCAGGCGCCCCTGACCCTGGGTTTTTATCTTCAACAACAATAAACTGACGTGATTGAGTCCTAAAATGTTTCATTTACCAAAAAGTCATAAAAATAAGAGTGAGACGGGGGTGCCTGGGTGGTTTAGTCGGTTAAGGGTCCGACTTCAGCTCAGGTCAAGATCTCACGGTTCGTGGGTTCCAGCCTCACATCAGGCTTTGTGCTGACAGTGCAGAGCCTGGAGCCTGCTTTGAATTCTGTGTCTCCCTCTGTCTCTGCCCCTCCTCGTGCTGTGAGAGGTCATGGGGGGTGTGTGGGGTAGAGGACTAGCAACGCTGTTCTAAAGTCTCACCAAAGAAATCCCCAAGCACCAGGATCCACCGCAGGTCAACTTCTAGAAGATTCTAATTTCCAGAAAGGACGACCTGCAGTACTTGGTGCAAACTTCAAATCTGCATTGGCAAATACATAAACACTTCACAAAGGCAACGTGGCCGTTCATTAAGAAGTTCTAGACAGTCTGTAATCCTAGGTCAGAGGAAATTAATGTTCTCTTAAACAATTCCAGGTTTCTTGGTCCAAGCCAGAGGTCTGCAATGCTTGGAGAGAGATTGCGGCTTTAGTAAAAGTTATGTGGAAAGAAGGCAGGAGGCCAAGCCTGATTGTCCTCGAAGACAGTAAGCAGCTCCCAGGGGCCCCGGCACCAAAATACCCACGGCTTTCTGCACGTTCATGAGCAATGAGGAGTCGGCATTTACCAGAAAGACATGGGAGCTCGTGGGCGACACACGGGGGAGTGCCATTTATCAGACGGTGGCCTCAAAGGGGCCTTGTCACCCAGGCGAATCCCTGACCCGATCAGTAGACAGTGTTGTGGACAGAGCATGGAGACCCGGATCTAGCACCACTTTGCTACTTCGCCCCCGTGTTACTGTGGGTTTGTCTCTTTCCCTGTCCAAGCCTTCATTTCTTTACCTGTAAGATGGGCGTGATGATGTGGGCACCACAGAGATGTTAGGGCCACTAATGTCTATAAATGGTGGAGTCCTTGTTGTCCTTGATTGCCATTATTCCCAGCCGTCTAGGTATTATTCTTACCTAACTGCTATTCTTAGTGTTCTTGGTATGATTCTTATCTAATCTCTAACTCTGACCACCCAAGTGTGTCCACACTACAAGGATCAAAGATATGGTATGTGGCTTTGGTGGAGCCAGAGTTTGGGAATGCTAAACATGGTAGAATTTAGGTCTGATGAAGTAGGAAATAGGAAACCATTGAAGGATTTTTCACCAGTGGAATAACATGTTAAGTCAACACTTCAGAAAAACTGATTTGGGAGTTCCTGGGTGGCTCAGTCGGTTGTGTCCAACTCTTGCTTTTGGCTCAAGTTGTGACCCTGGGGTTATGGGATCAAACACTGTGCAGGCTGAGTATGAAACTGCTTGGGATTCTCTCTCTCTCCCTTTGCCTCCCTCCCCTGCTCACTCTCTCTCTCTGTAAAGAAAGAAAGAAAGAAAGAAAGAAAGAAAGAAAGAAAGAAAGAAAAAAGTAAAGGAAAATAGAAAGACTGATTTGACAGAATTATGCCAAATGGCCAAGAAAATGAGAAAGACCAAATTTGGAGGGTCAGCTAAGAGATGATAATAGCCCTGTAGGCAGAAGGAGGAGAGGGGAGGAAGCAATCACCAAATGTCTAAAGAAGCTTTATGGACGAAATGCAGAAACACAAGTAGGGGGAAAAGTAACTTTGAGAAAATAGACTATGGAAGAAAGAGCACATCCATGAAACAAGAACAGGCTGCTATGTAAAATGAATAGTCAGGGAACCAAAATCATCATCATCATCATCATCAAATGAAGGGGAAGAAGTTGTCTTGGTACTTAAAAATATAATTGTGGAAATGATAAAAAATTAAGGGTTTTGGAGATAAATTTGAGAAAATCTCCCAGAAAATAGAGGAAAATGGCAAGGAAACAAATGGAATGAAAGAGAAGGAAGGATACGAAAACCAGAGCCCTGTCCAAGGAGTTCAACTTATGAATAACAAAAATTAACAGAAAGGGGAAAAAAACAAATAGTAGAGGAAACCTTCAAGAAATAATCTGTAAGAATGTTTTTCAGAATTAAAGGCATGAGTTTTCAAACTGAAGAAGTTCCCAAGGGTGCAGCATGATGGCCCCAAGGGACCTTCTACACGACACAGGATTATGAAATTTCAGAACACTGGAGACAAAGAGAACATGGGACAGTCTTCCAGAGAGAAAAAAGAAAAGCAGATCACACACAAGGACCAAGAGTCATGATAATACCAAGAGTCCATCCATAACAACGTGGAGAGCAGTGGTGGAATGCTCCGGTAACTCCGAAGGAATGTAACCTTCCCCCTAGAATTCCACACTGAGCCCAATTCTCCAGCAAGTGTAAGAATATCCTCAGTGGTGCAAGGTCTTTGAAGATGTTTCTTGGGGCGCCTGGGTGGCTCAGTTGGTTAAGCGTCCGACTTTGGCTCAGGTCATGATCTCACGGTTCCTGGGTTCAAGACCGTGTCAAGCTCTGTGCTGACAGCTCATAGCCTGGAGCCTGCTTCAGATTCCGTGTCTTCCTCTCTCTCTGACCCTCTCTTGCTCATGCTGTCTCTCTCTCTCTCTCAAAAATAAATAAAAACATTTAAAAGAAAAAAAGATGTATCTTGTGGGCCTCCTGGAGGGCTCAGTCAGTGAAGCATCCCACTCTTGATTTCAGCTTAGGTCATGATCTCACAGTTTGTGAGTTCAAGCCCCGCATCAGGCTCCACACTGCCACTGTGGAGCCTGCTTGAGATTCTCTCTCCTTCTCTCTCTCTCTCTGCGCCTCCCACACTCACTCTCTCTCTCTCAAAATAAGTAAACTTAAAACATTTTTTAAAAATTTATACTTTTTCTCCTACAGCTACTAGAGAATGTGTATTTTTTGAAAGGAATAAACCAATTAAGAAAAAGATATGGCAGATAGGAAAATGGGATCCATCAGAAGACAGAGGCCATGGGACCCACCAGGCTAATGGTGTCGGAAGAGCCCAGAATGTAACCCCCCCACGAAGCCTGCCGGGGCTCGAGTCACAAATCTCCAGGTGTGGTTTCTTTGAGAATAAACGTGTGTGCAGAATACCAGGCTGTCTGAATAGAATTTATATAATCATAATAACGGAGAGTCATATGTCCACCTAAGAAAATTAAGGTAAGCACACATTGGCAAGATGGCCGAATTCAAAGGTCGAATGGACAGAAAAGGGGAGGGGAGAGATGTGTCACCTCCCTAAAGGGAAGGAAAGATGCAAAACCAAAAAGTAGCAACGGAAACATGTTCTTTCATAATACGAGGTAATTATAAGACCCAAACAGGCCAAAGACTTGGAAGTTATGACCTGTGGGCAAGAGAAGGCTGATAAACAGGACACTGCTGTGGCCAGGGAAAATTATTCGACCCTTTAAGGTGGATACATGGACATTTTTATAAGAGAAGGAAGGGAAATAGCTTACATTTTGCAAACTTGGGGAAATCCTAGTCCAGTGAAAGCCAGGACTAGGAAGACGGCTTTGGCTGGCCTGGCAAAGGGCCCTTAGGGAGATAATGTCACAAATTTGAAAACTCCTCCTGGCCCCACATGAATTACTAGGTGATTGAGAGCAAGACCCTGAATTGTCTTTGCTTCTGCTCTGTTCTTGGAGAAAGGCAGCAGTTGAACTAGAACCTCAGAGGTCTCATCTATGACTTACATTCTGCGTCCATTAGGAGGCTATCCCTTTGCCAGGTTAGGTGAGGGAAAGTCACACAAAGTCACAAGGCAGCATTGCAGAGAGAGGACACACAACTCAGAAGGCCCTGTGGCTCATTCCCTTCCCCCTGGGAGCCCAGCCAGGTCAGCAGATCTGCCTTTGTGAAGAGGGATGGCAAGATGGCCACACTGCGTTCCCAAGACTCCGTTGGCCTGGATGTCTCCTGCCCCCTCCCTCTTGGTCTGTCGCCATCCTCAGGACAGGGGCCCTTTCCGGAGGCCCTTTCCACGAGGTGCCGGGTGGAGGAGGTACACGGGCTGCTGGGCAGTCACCGGTCCTGCGGACTGCTAGGTCTCTGCTTGAAGTTTTTCTTGGGCATCAGTGGTGCCTGTGTGGCACCTGCGATCCACAGCCCGTCCACAGAACATGCACCCGTCAGGCTTAAAGACCCTCGCCAGGCACCGCGAGCGCCCCTGCCATGACAGGCAGCTCAGAAACTCTGCTCTCGGAGGCCTGGACCCTCTCATTTTAGCGTGATAAAAACAGGCTGGAAAAGTCTTTGGGACACATCAAAACAAAGCGCCATGCTTTGGCTGTCGGTTATTTACTGAGAATCACAGCATTTCAAGAGCAGAGGAGAACTTAAGTGCTGTGATCTTTGGACGATCCTCCGAGAATTTCTATTCCAGGCGATCGATGGCACTGCTGCGCAGGAAGGAAGCCAGGATCCAGGACTGGCTAGCAAGGCACCCGTTTTCTGGACAGGGAACCAGAAAAGACATTGGCTTGCTATAAAGTATGAACCTGCACATTCTCTGGAAGGGAAAACGAACCCCTTTCACTGAGTGAAGAAGTCCCTGTGTCTGCTTGAGTCTTCTGGAAGCAGTGTTGTTGGGTTTCTGCATGTGGCAGAAATGGCCACCATCCCAGAACACTACCCCCTCCCGCCCCCGCCCTTACTCTTTCAAAACATCTCCATGCAGTCCAATAAAATAAATGAAAACTAAAGAAGCCCAAGTTTTATATTCAGGGGATATAATTCAAGCATAGCCAATTGGACAACTTCCCTGTTAATCAGAAGAATAATTAAGTCTTTCTCCTTTTCTTTGTAGAACGTGAAGCTAATTCCCTGTTTAGAGAGGCCACATCGATGTGTGGAAAGAGCATGAGATGGAGAACGGAAGCCTGGCTGGTCTCGGATTCATTACGTCTCCCAGAAAAAGCTGAAAGACCAGATCTTCCCCAACACCACTGGGTGTTGAGAGCCTTCTTAAGAATTCAGATTCCCAGGGGTGCCTGGGTGGCTCAGTCAGTGGAGCATCCGACTTTGACTCAGGTCATGATCTCGCAGCTCATGGGTTCGAGCCCCATGTCAAGCTCTGCGCTGACAGCTCGGAGCCCGAAGCCTGCTTTGGATTCTGTGTCTCCCTCTCTTTCTGCCCCTCCCCTGCTCTCACTCTGTCTATTTCTCTCTCAAAAACAAATAAACATTTAAAAAATTTTCTATAAAAGAATTCAGATCCCCAGGGGATCCTAGGTGACTCAGTTGAGCATCTGACTCTCGATTTCAGCTCAGGTCATGATCCCAAAGATGTGGGTTGGAGCCCTGCATTGGGCTCTGTGCTGACAGCGTGGAGCCTGCTTGGGATTCTCTCTCTCCCACTTTCTCTCTCTGCCCCTCCCTGCTTGTGCTCTCTCTCTCTCTCTTCTCTCAAAATAAATAAATAAACGTTAAAAAATACATGTTAAAAAAAGAATTCAGATTCCCAGACCCTCTGATTCTCAGCCTCCGGATGGAAGTCCCCACTTTCTCCTCCGCAAGCCCAACCCCAGGGTCTCCCTTCCCTCTAAGGGAAGTCTCTTGTCTCCCCCATCATGGGGTTAGGGTTTCGGGGAACAAAACCCAGTGAGTCAAAACTTTAAAGGTGACAGTTCATTACCTTGATGGCGGGGGTGGTTTCGGAGGTGTGCACTTGATATATGCACAGTCTATCATGTGTCAATTATACTTCAAGAAAGCTGCTTTAGGAAGCAGCGAATCGGGTCGTCTGAGTGCAAGCTCTGCTCTCGGGTCGGAAGCACAACCATCTCCAACGGCAACACAAGCCAAGCACACACACGAGGGCACGCACACCAATCCGTTATAACCCAAAGTTCCGAAGACTCAGTGGATCGAACAACACAGAAAGTTCTTCCTCCGTCTCACGACAGCCCAGGAGAAAGCAGGCGACCAGGGTGGGCTGGGTCTCGGCTCCGCAAAGTCACTCAGGGACCAAGCTTCCTTCCGCCTCGTTGCGCTAGACCCACACGACGGACGCCGATCATCCGTGGCCGTCCATGGCCACGTTCCAGCCTGCAAGAAGGTGAAACAGAGATGCGGGGAGACACCAGTTTCCTCTGAGGGCAGTGCCGCAGAAGGTGGCACACAAGGGCTCCCACTCACATTCTCATGGTGAGAACGTGGTCACATGGCCATCCCTGCTTGCAAGGGAGGCTGGGAAATGTAGTCTCTGGCCAGTGAAATGAGGGAGGGGGGTTCTGTTGTTAAGAGGAGGGAAAACAGCCATCTCTGCCTTACTTATTTGGGGACAGAGAGGAAAAATATACGGGGAGAACAAGACAAAAGTCCTAGTTCGTTGTATTGCCACACAGACTGGGTCCTCCAGGACTACAATCTGCTTCGTTACATGAGTGTGTGTTAGTTTCCTAGGGGGACTGGAATAAAGTACCGCAGACCGGGGCGTAAACAGCAGAAACCTATTGTCTGGAGTTCTGGAGACTGGAAATCCAAGATCAAGGTTTTACAAGGTGGGTCCCTTTTGAGGGAGGTGAGGGAAAAACCTGTCCGATGCCCCTCTCCTCGTTTCCAGAACCTTCAAGCATCCCTTGGCTTGTAGATGATGTTGTCCTGTGTCTTCCCGTCATGTTCCTTCTGCACGTGTCCCTGACTCTCCATATGGATTTAAAAATTTTTTTTTAATGTTTATATATTTTTGAGAGAGAGAGACAAAGTGCAAATGGGGGGCGGGGAGCAGAAAGAGAAGGAGACACAGAATTTGAAGCAGGCTCCATGCTCCAAGCTGTCCGTACAAAGCAAATACAGGGATCAAACTCACAATCTTCAAAATCATGACCTGAGCGCAATTCAGATGCTTAGCCCACTGAGCCACCAAGGTGCCCCTCCCTATGGATTAAAAAAAATAATAATAAGGGGGCACCTGGGTGTCTCAGTCAGTTGAGCGTCCAGCTTCACCTCAGGTCATAATCTCACAGTTCGTGGGTTCAAGCCCCACGTCGGGCTCTGTGCTGACAGCCAGTTCAGAGCCTGGGGCCTGCTTCAGATTCTGTACTTCCCTCTCTCTCTGACCCTCCCCTGCTCATGCTGTCTCTCTCTGTCTCTCAAAAATAAATAAAAAACACTAAAAAAAAATAAGGACAAGGACATTCAGTCAAGTTGGATTAAGGTCCCACGCTACTCCAGTCTGACTTCATCTGAACTAATTATATCTGCAAAGACCTTATTTCCAAGCGAGGGCACATTCTGGGGTGCCGAGGGTTAGGACTTCAACATATGAATTGGGACGACACCATTCAACCCATAGCAGGTGAGAAAAGAAGTGAATTGTAGGTCAGGGAACCTCAGTTCACATCCCAGCCCAGTCACCGGCTGGCTGTGCGATTCTTTTGTCAGTCTTCTCTGACCAAAAGGTCTGTCGGCTGAGGAAGATCTCACTTCTGGCCTGAGCCCACCTTCCCACCGCCCTTTCTTAAATTAAACTTCGTGGAGGATCCTGCAGTGGGGAGGGGCCTCTTAGAGAGAAACTCTACCGAGGGCAAAATACCTTCAATTCCCTTAAAGGGAAAAAAAAAATCCCTTTTGGTCCACAGATGGGTAATTGTATTCACTGTTTCCAAATGTCAAAATGCCAGCCTGGGCCAGCTTTCCACTGAGATCAAACAGGCTCCCTGGGCCTCCTTTCTACTGATGCGGGTGTGCATTTAGCCACGGTGTAAAACGCCCATCTCCCAGCAGAGCAGGCTGGGCAGGCTGCGCCGTTCACCGCGGAGACAGGGTGGTCCACTCCCAGGGAATCCCTTCAGCCCCCCAAACACACAGTCTATCTGCCCAACACTGAGAAACAAAAGCAGAGGCATCTTGTTAACTAAGAGGACAGCAGCCATCAGAATTGCAACCCACAAATGTATCAACTCAACGCATTGTCTACCTTAACCTGACACAATGTTACATATACATTACATGTCAATTACAAAAAGAACTGGTGCGTCTCATGAAAAGAAGTCAAGCAAGGTTTTTCAGTCTAGGTTTTTAATTTTGTAACTAAGGGGCAGACTAAGCCTTAATCGTGAATTTGTTCGTGCTTTTAGAAGTTAGCAACCCAGCACTAAGGAACAGCGGGGAGGAAGGTGCGCCCCCGCGCCCATCCCCCGAGCGTGTGGAAGTTCTCCTCTTTTCCCACGCATCCTGAGAAGGTGCTACCAAAGTTAAAGTGTCCTTATATCCTAAGAAAGAATCAGACAAGTTTACAAGGTCAAAGACAGTCCCCACAGCGCTATTTACAATTGTACAAAATGCAAACAACCTAACTGTGCAATGATACCCTGCAGCCTGCCCCCCCCTCCACCATGGGGGGTCTCAGCTCCAGTGTTAGCCCATCGGGCTCCCCAGGACTCGTCTCCTGCCCCACCACATCTCTTGCACACCTCTGGGATGGCAACTGCTTGCACTATGATTCTTTGGCATGTTTCTCTCTTTTCTTTTTTTTTAAAAGTAAACTCTCCACATGGGGCTTGAACTCACCGCCTAGAGATCAAGAGTCACATGCTCTGCGGACTGAGCCAGCCAGGCACCCTGGCTTGTTTCTCTTTTAACTCACGCCAGAGCTCAGCCCAGCACAGTGGGCCCGCCCAACACCTGTTCTCATAAATAAAATGGGGGGAGGGGACAGCCGTCTCATTGATTGACATATTATCTACAGTAGCTTTTGCAAAGGAGACCATATGACCCTAAAATGTTTACTCTCTGTCCCTTCATGGAAAGAGCTTGCAAAGTCCTTAACTATGCCATGAGCCCTTGAAAGAAAGAAAACATCTTCTTTATTTCCGTATCCTGTGACGCTGTGGGGTCCAGGCACACTCGCTGTGTGTCATACGTGTTTGCTGGGTCAGTCAGTGAACCCCAGCTGCCCAACAGGCAAAGGGTCTCACAAGTATACGGGCACCCGATTCACCCCGGGCTTTTGTTAAAATGTAAGGTTCCCGGCCAAACTTCTGCAAGTCTGATTTGATCATTCTGGGGCGAAACTAGGGAATGTTCTTTCTATTAATTAATTAATTACACGTTCCCAAGGTGACCCAGATGCTTTCGGACTCTAAACCAGCCCTGTCGGGAGACACCGATAGTGATCAGGCAGATTTCTCGCAACACGGTGGACTAGATAACCTGAAACCCTCTGCTGCTTGCTGGAGAGAAGCTGATGGAACTTCCCTGAGACGCAGAGCCAAACTCACAAGAACAAATAAAGGAAGCATACAGGGCACAAAAGGGGGCAGGAATCTATCCCACAGGTGCCCAGTGGCCACCGTGGGAGGAGGAGGTGTGGAGTCTAGGCAACTCAGAGGCTGGGGTGTTAGTGGGTAGCCGGGGTTGGGACACAAGTCCTTAGCCCCACACGTGACAGCAAAGGATCCCACCAGAAAGCAGGGGCCCTCGACGGACTGAGCTTCGAGGAGGGATGGATTAGAAAAGTCTGCCCACAGACCCAGAAGGGACAGTCCACAAGCTGGTCTCTGGCAGCCACATCATTCTTTAAGAACTCACCCCCGGGGGCGCCTGGGCGGCTCAATCGGTTAGGCATCCGGCTTTGGCTCAGGTCATGATCTGGCGGTTTGGGCCCCGAGTCGGGCTCTGTACTGACAGCTCGGAGCCTGGAGCCTGCTTCCGATTCTGTGTCTACCTCTCTCTCTCTGCTCCTCTCCTGCTTGAGCTCTGTCTCTCAAAAATGAATAAATGTTAAAAAGAAAGAAAAAAAGAAGAAAAAGAACTCACACCCATAGCCTGTGGGTACTCACACTGTCAGCAGTGACACCGCCCATGTGTTCAGAGAACCCAAAGCAGACAAAGGCCAGGCTAACCTTGATCAAAAATCACTATTTGTTCGTTGTTTTAGAAATTAGCTAACTAACTTGGATGTAAATTAAAAAATAATAATAATTTTTTTTTAAAAAAAGAAAGAAATTAAGTTAGGGGCGCCTGGGTGGCTCACTCAGTTAAGCATCTGACTTCGGCTCGGGTCATGATCTCATGGGTTCGAACCCTGCGTCAGGCTCTGTGCTGACAGCTCAGAGCCTGGAGCCTGCTATAGATTCTGTGTCTCCCTCTCTCTCTGCCCCTCTGTTCATGCTCTGTCTCTCTCTCTCAAAAATAAATTAAAACATTAAAAATTTTTTAATAAAAAAAGAAAGAAAAAAGATATTAGGCCAGTCACCCAGTGTTGATGGGAGTAGGTGTCTGGGGACACCTGAAAGAAACACAAGTAAAATTTTCTAGGAAATGCATCTCTCAACCCCAGCTGCCAAGTGCGTCCCCTGAAAATGAGCTCACACTACACAATTACAGAGCCATGGGATCCACTCGGCAGACACAACCAAGTGCAAACAGCGGAACCACCGTATTCTGCTGTTTCTCACACTTTCCCAGCCCCCCCGGGTCCCAGCACACAGCCCTCCCCGCCCCCCGGCTGGAACAGCTGCTCGATCCCCGTGCCCACAGCACCATATTGCCCAATGTGGCAATCAGTGAGCTTGCCAAAATACAATCTTTTTTTTTTAATGTTTATTTATTTTTGAGAGAGAGAGCACGCAAGCAGGGGAGGGGCAGAGAGAAGGGGGGACAGAGGATTCCCAAGTAAGCTCTGAGCAGACAGCAGAGAGCCCTATGTGGGGCTCAAACCCACAAAACATGAGATCATGACCGGAGCCGAAGCCGGAGACTTAACCGACTGAGCCACCCAGGAGCCCCTAAAGCATGATCTGATCAAGGTCTTTCCTCTGCTCAAACCCCTCCCCCCCCCAGAGCTACTCTATTTCCGGCAGAACGAAAAGGTGAGACTTCACATCTCCAGTCCCCTACTGCCTTTTCCACCCCTCCCTCCCCTGTCACTGTGGGCCCAAAGGCAGCGTGTGCTTCTCGAACACACGCTCCACCTGCGCCGCATTTAACATCTTCAACCTGTTTGTTGTCTCTCTTCCCTGCTACACTGTAAGCACAAGACAGGAGGGCTCGTTTTTGTCCTCACTGTGTTCCTGGCACCTGAAACAGTTCCTGGCATATACTAGTTGCTCAATGTGTGTTGAATGAATGAATGAATGAATGAATATAATAGGAAAAAAAACACTAAAGAATTTTAATAGGAGTAACGTGATCATATTCATGTTTAGAAAAATCACTCTTGGACAGGTTGGCGGGCTCGGGGAAAGGAACACCAAGACGGCCGACAGGCCACCGTTTTGGAACTCTCTGCCCATTACCGGCTCCCCAGAAACACGTCATCTGCCCCGGCCACGTCTCTTGGCCTCACAGGGGCTTCTGCACCCCTGACACACATCAGAAACTGCTGTCCTGTATAAGGCTCTGCCCTTAGTTCTCCCCAGCGACGTCTCTGGTCCATTCTGTCCGGACCCGGGAACCTCGCCGGACAGCTCTGCAATAAAGGGTGCTCTGACCTCTTTTCCCGGTCTCTCTGTTTTGTGACTTTCTCACTCTGCCGACTTAACCTCACACTCTTCACATGAAAACCAGGATTATGGTTCCTAACCTCCTGCCTGTGTGTATTGACTCAACTGACACAGACACTTCCCCTGGTGAGGTCAAGGGGACTGAACTGTTTTTATCTGTAAAACAGACACAACTTCACGCAACTTCACAGGAGCAGTGGGGCCCCTGCTGCACCCGGGCTCCGAGATACCTCGCTCGGCCACCTGCTTCGTTACCTCCTGGTCTTGCCCTAGTTTCAAGTTTCGGTGTGAAATCTCTCTTGACACATGAGGGATTTAGAGCTGGAAACCTAAAATCAAGCGTTCCTTAAAGAATAGCCCCAGGGATGAAATGTCATTTAATGAGGTGTCTCACAGCAGGGTGCCGGGCACAGATACCTCACCCAGGAAGGGCACGGCGTGGAAAGTGGCTGTCTTCCTAGGGTCAACGCCAGTGAGGTTGAGCGGAGGTGGAAAGCCCACCAGATGGGACAAAGAAATCCTGGACTCCAGCCCAATCTCCCCCCAACCTCATCTTCAATTCTCTGACCACTCTGGGCATGTTTCCTAGTCAATTAAGAAGCAAAAGAAGAGACTGAGGGGCTCTCAGGCCCCGTGTTTGAGGAGTCGGTGGTTGAGTTCGAGAGGCCAAAGGTCTGGTTCACTCTATCTAGCAGACGTTCCTCTGACCCGGTCCCTCAGAACCCAGAGCCCGGCAGCAGGAAGAGAGGTGCTGAATTATCACCATGATAATGACTCTTCACGACCTAGTGCAGAAGGCCTGGTTGGAGCTCAGTGTTTGGGTTCTGGGTTCGAGGGGCACCTGGGGGGCTCAGTCGGTTGAGCGTCCAACTTTGGTTCAGGTCACGATCTCACAGTCCATGGGTTCGAGCCCTGCATCGGGCTCTGTGCTGACAGCTAGCTCAGAGCCTGGAGCCTGCTTCAGATTCTGTGTCTCCCTCTCTCTCTGTCCTGCTCCTACTCACTCTCTGTCTCTCAAAATAAAATAAAAAAGATAAAAACATTAAAAAAAAAAATTCCTAGTAAGTTCTGTGTTCGAATCTTGGCTCTTCCACTTACCGGCTGGCCGGCTCTCAGGTGGTCAGCCTTCCACCTCAGCTCCATCATCCACAGTCATGGCCGGGTGGTGGCCCCTGACCGCCTGGGTGTGGCACCGAGAGGACTCAGCGACAGCGGTGCTGGAAAGCGCAGAGGACCTACGAAGGGGAAAGTCTGTCTGTGAAATGTGCATCGCGGGGATGATCCCGGGCCCTCCCAGATGCTGTGAAGATGAGGATCCTCACCGGCTCCCCCTCTCCTGTGCGCTGGCTCTGGGGCTCTGACGCCCGGCCCGACCCCGCCAGGACCACAATGCATCTGTGCTTTCGGCACAAGGCGTGTGGCTTTCACAACATAGAATGCAGAGAAACGAAGGGGACAATTTGCAAACACTGACCTCCAAAGGCCGGAGGGGTAGCACCAGTCCCATCCATCGGAATAAACGGTGATGGATTGTCCTGGGAAACGTGATTTGTAAGCAGAGCTCTGTCCTGGGAAGGCTCCTGAGGGTTTGTCTTGCAGCACGAGGCCCTGCCACCCGCCCTGCTCCCCCCACCCCCAGCCCCTGCTCCCTGCCCGCCTCCCTCCCGACCCTGCACAGGCCTGCCTGGTGCCGTCTGCCCCTGCTGGAGCGCTCCCCTCCACCTGCGGGTCGGTCTCTGCTCAAAACTCACCTTCCTGAGGTGAGTCCCCCAGGTTTGCTCTCTCTGTCCCTTACGGTGTCTATCACATCATCCACCACTCCGTGTTGGTGTGATTTGGTCTCTGTCCTTCCTGCTAAGTCATAGCCTTCAGGAGGTGTCCCTCACGCCTGTCCTGTCACTGCTCACCTGTCAGGCCTGGCATCTAGCAAGTTCCAAACTGCCACATGAATGCATGAATCCGTGAGGAAGAGGGTGGCCAATGCTTTCTGAGCTCCTCCTGTGTGCGAAGCCTGCATTTCCTCCTGCTAACCCCGTGGGGGCGGGCGCACAGCTGAGAAAACCGCACGGGGTCTCCTGAACCACGGAGTGGGGGCCACAACCCCCAACCAGAGCCCCTCTGCCACCTCTTGCCATTCCATCCCCTGGGGCTCCCGTAGACCCCCCCCCACACACCCAATGTCGCTGGACCCACGGTGGGGATAAAGTTGCTGGCACGGAGGGACATCCATGGAACACGAGTTCCCCTCCTGTCTCAGCTCTGTGTGGCCTTGAGCCGGCCATACACGCTTGCAAGTGTGGTGGTGACTGTGGGTGCGGCGTGGGGGGCCCCGCTGCACTTTGCCAGGCCCGGAGGTGAGGCGGGAGGAGGCAGAGAGGGGGTGAGGA